>DWFO01001312.1:0-16282 GCA_018246595.1 Mimoniades nurscia nurscia | reverse complement strand
TGTCGCGTGAGGGAGTCTTGTTTCTTCTCTCCCACCAGGCGATCCAGTGTTATTCTGCCCATTTGCGGGGAATTTCTGTCTCATATCCTGAATTGGAGGCGAATTGCTATACTGGTTCATATTTTTCGGCATTGTTGCATACCCAGTCACTTGGGGGTAGCTCGCATTGGGCAACCTAAAACTACTGTTGCGACTGCCCAGTTTACTTGGTAGCATCATGTTATCTATACTTAGAGTCGGGCTTGGCGATTTCGTGCCATCAAGCGGCCCCTTAAAATTCAAACTTCCTAAATTCTGTTCAGCTATAATTTTCTTCCGGTTGTGTCTCTCCACATCGACAACCAAACTAGGAGCTAAGGTGGGATCGATGTGATAATGCGAGTGTTTTCCTGAGATGGTCTCAAAGTGCTTCTCGTTGAATCGCGGTTGCTTTCCGCGCGATCTCGTCTTATCTCGCTGATAGTACACGCCGGCGAATATGAGTACATTCAGGATAAGTAAGGAACATCCTATCGCTATAGTGACGCTCAAAGCAGTCGAATAAGCAGCGTACCCCGCTGCTTCAAAGTTTGCCAATGTATTATCCGTAGCGTTCACAGTTTGGGAATCTCTTCCGCTTGGCATGATCGTCACGCAGGTCGCTAGACTCGTGTCGACTGTTGTTAATGCTGTATCTGTGTAAACTGAGCCATTTGTTCGTCTCATTTGTTCATTTTCGACGCTCCGAGATAGTGGATCGGGTCGCACGATGCCTTCATAAAGATCCTGTTCATTGTGGTTTCTGAAGAGATTATGGCGGGCGGCAACGTCCTCCATGCCAGCTCGGTGTAACTCGGGAACGAGACGCAGCCACACCGATAACTGGTGCGCTCGGAAGTGATTCTTAAGCCGTGGTTTTATACCTATAAAAAGTATTTATGTTAAATGAATGTTTATTTAATAAAACAGATTGCTCGCATGGCATTAACTTAAGGCTTAGATATTTCAAATATATTGTGATAATAAATATATGAAGTATGACGTTTCATCAGTATGGATTATTGGTAATACGATTCAGGGGCTAACCCATCAGAAAGTAAACTTAAAAATCTTTAAAAATGTTCGAATACAGTTCAGATATTAATTTAACCGTACCATCCATAGTCCCTTCAAAAATATATTTTGCCATTTTATGACCCTGCCGGCCCGACCGCACCACGTTTAGAGTACAACGAATGATTCATAAATAAACACTTAACCAGAAAAAACTTTCGTTCTTCTATTTATAACACGTACAGAAAATTCACACATGTTAACGATGCAAAGTTAAGCCAGTCAAAGCTCACACTTTTAAAAACTTGGTCCCCTACATATTGACTTGGAACTCTACAAAAAGCATTCATAACCTCATTCCACGGGAACAACAAAGCCTCGTTCACTGCGCACCATTAAACGCGTCTTGTTACATCGCTAACCAGCCAACACGGCGATACTGACCTACTTCGACACACTTCCGCACAGCTGAATACAGTTTCTGTGACGAAACTGTACTGACTGAAGAACCTGTTTCGTATACTCTTCTTGTCCTTTATTTCTTTGCGTCACTACACCAGATGATTCAAAAAGCCTCGAATTTACTGTTTATTTCATGAAATCAGAATACGAATGTCAAGTATTGCTGCTTTGGACTAGAATTAGTTGAATATATTATGTGAAGTTTGTTTGTTTAAATGAAGTTTATGGCAGACATACGAAAGCGGTGTTGTTAAAATATACTTAAAACACAAAATAAAACTTGCCTCACCATTAGTCTATGCGAGTTCTATACAGGCTCTGCCTATTTTGGCAACAGATGCACTTGTAATATCATAAAATATGTGTATGCTTGTATTTTGAAACTTTATAATAATTATTGTAGCTTATATTAGGATTCGTATTTAATATTAAATTTCATCAAAAGAAATTCTACTATATTGTCTCTCAGCTAGTCTTGCATATATGTTTAATATTGGTAATCACCGAAAAGTAAATAAGTCTGCTTTTTGATTAATTTTGATTAATTAGGTACAGTTTCCTTAATAAAACTAACTATTCAATAAAATAAAATATTAAAATAATAGTGTCACGTAGCGATATATGAATTGTAATGAACTAGATATTAAAAAAGATGTTCATAAGTCCTTTAAAATGTTTTCCCTGAATAGGAACATAACTTATGCTGTTTGATGTGCACATGTAAAATTGCATTTGAGGGCACTGGACTGCTGAGTTTCAGTTTAAACAGCGGAATAGGGAACGGCAGTTTGTATAAACGTTTACCGAGCTAACGCGATGGAGCGGTTGGCTTGACAAACTTCGTGTTGATTGTGTTTGCGGCAACAATAAACCATTGTGAGCTAGGTATCGGTACGGTCGTGCACGATTCATTCAGAATGACCGTGACTAACATAAATCGTCAATGTAACATCACGCCTGTCATCCCCGATGAGGTAGGGAGAGGAATGTAGAACACACCCACGTTTCAATAGTTACCTTAAAGTCTCTTCATGGAATAGGGCATTAGCCTGTTGCCATATACCGAGCACAAATCTAGACGTACCGCTACTAGTAATTTCAAGTTAGAAAAACCTAACAGTACCCAACCCGGGTATCTAACCCGGGACTTCTCAATCAAATTTGCGATTCCAATCACTCGACGAACGAGTAACACACATTAACTTAAAAATCCACTCGCACACACACCCACGCGTATTCTTGTACTCACACAAATAGTTCGTATATCTCATGATGAAAACGTTAATTTCAGTCAATGTTACTTCAATGTACTTTAAGGCTACATACGTACCTATATAAATATCCCATGATTAAATTATGAGTATTTTTTTTCAATAAAGCAGCAATTCTTATGAAGTTGCTTAAATTATCGCTTACGTTCGGTCACAGGCATTTTAAAATCGATACTAACCAATCTCCAGGTATTTTTGGTGTGTGGAATCATATTCCTCCCAGTTGATGCCTTTAAACTTGTTGCGTTCGCGCGACGCTGGCAGCAGGGCTTCTTGGCGCGTGTTGTCGTTCGGATCCCTGTAAGAAATTTGAATGATAGTAACACTGAAAGCTGTTCGTGGGCCATATTATAATTTTATCTGTGAAATAATTCAAATTGTACAAATCAAGATTATGGTGTGAAGTTCAATCTCTCATGCGCGCATCCGTGAGAAATTTGTATTGTATTTATATTGTGTAAGGACTGAATTACACATAATTATTTATTGGGATTAACGATCATTGGTCATTATAACTGATGATAATAATGATGATAATAAAATAATAACAATATTCCTAGATGTATGAACGCCACAAAAATTGCTCTAGCTGTAATTTTTTATATTTGTAATTTGTTATGTATACCTACCAGTAATTTTTCCTCAACGTCTAATTTCTTTATGAAATGTATATGAATTTATGTACATGAGTTTATGACACCACATACAATATCTCATTATCGTCATATGTGGACAAAATTATCCACTCTATAAATTATTTTAATATTAAAAACGTAACAGCACGCCCTTCATCTCCGAAAAGGAAGGCAGAGGAATGTAGAAAACTCCCACGTTTCACCAGTTAAATTATTATTAACCAGTTATTTTAATATTAAATTTATGTAAGTAACATTAGGTCGTCGTTCTCTCGTTCGCTGTCGGGATTACAAGTGGACGTTTGATATGCTTCTGCGAAATGACAGAAGTTTACATTGACTCAATATTTACAGCGAATGCCTTGTGAATATTTGACCTGCAAGTGATTTGAGTGGAAGAAAATCCTTAACTTGATCTTCCTCCATCAGAACACTCTGCCTCAAAGAGAGTATTAGATTCCTGTATGAAGTGGGCATCACGACTCACGGTTTTGGCATCCGCGTTCTGTGGAATTCCGTTTGGTGTACTTGAAATGTAAGCAGTTTCCGGTCACGTGGTTCGAGTCTCGCGCGAGTGGAGGATATAAAATTACTCAAGTGTTCTCACACTCAGTTTTCGACGATAAATTTCGTTGGTACATTTATTCGTACCGTCATCGAGCACTTCAAAGATTTTCGCGAAATGCAGACTTTGATGTGTCGTACAAAATATCCTTCAAAGGCACAAATAAAAATGAAATGTAGATAACGCCGTATTAGAAACGCTTAGAGTCAACATAAAAGCTAACATTATCGTAGAAGGATAATTTAAGTTACGTTAAATAAAAGCAATGATAGTTTGAAAATGCTGAATAAAAAAAAGGTATAATTTGCAGAAGTTTTGAAATATGTCAAATAACGTAACTTCATAAAAGTAGGTAGACATGAATTTAGCAATGTACTTTCCACTTAGTCCGTAATGTGTGTAATGTTCTAAATGCGAACGAGTTAAAACATGTTACATCTAAAACGTTGAATTACAACATTCATTAATTCACATAATATGAAAACACAGTAAATTCCAAAACATAGTAAACGGTTTCTGTGTTCACTGGAGACAAATTTGAAAATTAGTGTGTGCGTTAAGTACGACGTTAAATAATTACTGATATACACAACTTTATAAGCAATTAATTGATCTTAGATGACTTTGTGATCTTAGATTAGAAATCACACATAGAATATCAAAGTCATTTATCTGCACTAGCAACCTGTTGAATTATTAAGAAGCGGTAGGCTCCGTAATCAAACACACTCGTGTTATGGGATCCTTATATCGCTGATTATGATACTCGTATGCGTGATATTAATATTAATCAACACTTTTAGTGTCATCTTAATGTACAGATATATATCAATTAAAAATACTTCACGTGCTACTAAAGATGTTTATACAATTACAAAATATTTTTTTTAATAAGAATAAATATTTCGTTGAAGGCTAAATTTAGATCATCCGTATTTTAGTGGGCAGGGTACAAGAGACTTTCAACAGTATATATATACTGTAAGTATGGCTGTTTAATCCTGCAATAGTAACAGTAGTTGTGTGAAATCAAGACAGAATCCACCTTCAAGTTGGCCTTTTTAACTTGTGCTGCAAATATGTCTTAGAAGTAGCATTAATTAATTTATCAGCCTTTAGGGGTACATTGGTGGTACTACATCTTCCTCAGTAGTCGCTATTTCACTCGGCCTTTCTATTGTTGATTTATTTTCTCCCTGATTATCTTTTAATTCTTCATCGCTGTACCTTTTTCAATGATGCGCGACGAATGTGTAGATGATTTCAATAATTGTCTATTAGCTAAACTTATATCAAGCCAAATGTTTCTTTATTCTTGTCATATAAAACCGTACTTAAAGATTAGAGACGTTAGACAGTTGATTAGTTTCCGATTAAAGCCTAAGGAAAATCCGATCAAACTGAAGGTATCACTGAGAAAATTCTAATCATAATGTGATGCTACAGGATATATTGGGCTCTTTTTTGTAAGGTCAGAATAGTATTATTAGAATATACATAATTTTATGAGAATAATACAAGGTGGAGTGAACACTAAGTCACAAGTTTAAGATTCTAATTCGCATTGACGCATATAACCCATCATTATAAAATTTAGTTTTCAATCTAGCATTTCAATCTATACACATATTAGATACTTGCTACGGTTCTTCGCTTTGAAAAAATATTATGTAAAAATGGTAACTCTTACCCAGTTTTCACGAAGTTGGCCAAAACAAGCATTATAGACTCCGACAGCGCTATCTCCGACCTGGTGTAGTTCTGTGGGAAGTGACCGAATCCTTCCACTAGCGCTGCGCCGAAGATGTACGGTAATTCTTCTCCATGTACTGCTCCCATTCGCTTTGGACAATAGAAAACAACTTTGAAATGAAAAAGGATTTATAATATTTTACCTAAGCTAACTACATTTTGATATGATTCGATCTATTACCAATAGACACTCTGATTGATAAAAAATACACAATTTGTTTTGCTGGGGAGCGAACCCGTAAACCTTGAAATAGTATTTTTGAGATTTCAAATGTGATATGTTTATGATTAAAAATAAAGAAATATGACGTATTTATTCAGTTACGTATGAGGATGAAAATGCATGATGTAAACGTAACATCACGCCTGTCATCCCCGAAGAGGTAGGCATAGGAATGTAGAACACTCCCACGTTTCACCAGTTACGTTTACGTCCCACTATGGAATAGGTGGCGAGCCTGTTGCCATGCACCGGGCACATATCCTGACTCCGAGCCACTACCAAAATATCTAAATTAGAAAATTAGGAATCCAACCCAGGACCTCCCGTTTAATTTTAATTTTAATTCTAAACAATAATTTTAATTCCAACAAATAATTTCCTACTATGTTCCTCTGAACCATATCTGTCATAGATGCGCAAATAAGGACCGGGAATAGATCTGAAACGCTTTTCGCCGCAGAGCAAGATGGGCACCGTCGTACCAAATGGATTATAAATATGCATTATTGACAGATATTCCATTATTTTGAAGTATAATTATTGCCGCAATAACTTATACACAATTAACTTTAAATATGTGTATATAATAAGGCAATTTTATATATTTTCAAACAACGGTCCATCGGAATATAAGAAGTTGTTAATATCCAACAAAATAGCATTGTGTTTCGCTAGTACAAAAATCTCAAGCATTTATATTGAATCAAGCTAAGCTCCACAAAAGGATTTACCGTACCGGGAGATTCCTGAAAAAGCGAACGAACGGTTTTATCTTCGAGCGTTTATTCCCAAATTGGCAATCGCTCACCGAAGAACCACTTGCCAAGTGAGATAAAAGTCGCGAAACACTGGCGTCCAGCCAACGTCACTGTCCCAAAAATAAACAAAAGACAATTCATTTATTGGTACCATAAACGTTTGCGCAAATTTATTTAATAAGACAAGTTATGTATTGGATAATCAAAAATGAAAACACAACATTCAATGAACACGACCATCTTTTGCTGAGGAACGTTCTTATGAGAACAGCTCTGAGAGAAAAGTAGTAGGGATTTTTTGTCTAAATATCGACTGTAGAATCGACTGTAGAATCATTGCACAAATCTTTTGTGTTCTGGTAACGAAAGGTAAAGGTAACGATAGGTAAGACTAATACTGAAGACGTTAATCTTTGTACGTAGAGCCAGCGAACCCCACTGTGATTTCAGATCCACCGTCATATTAGTGATGATAAAATTAAAATAAAATAAAAAATTAAAAGTAAAATGTCTTTGGATTCCAGTTACTAAACCGCGAAGAATCATCTTACATTTGCATTAGTAAAATAAAGACTTAAAAAATTTAAAGAACCTGACTGCAATAATATTATAACCAACAACTCAACATTGATCTTGGCCCGCCAATGGAGTACCTAGAACTTGGGATACGCTTTGAAGGCTAATCAAGATTGTATTTCTAACAATGAGCTTGTCACTTTCAGTTACAAAGCTTTAAAATTTAAGTAAAATAACAGTTCCCGATTGTTATTCTTTATATAAACTATAGAAGTACTTCAGTGTAATAAATTTTTAATCACCTGTGGATAAAAACCATCCTTGGTCTGATAGTCGAACACGTAGAAAAAGGTTTTTGTCGGTCTTCTCGGTCCGTCTTCGTCATTCGGAGCGGGCTTCGGTCCCCCGCTGAGGAGATCGCCACTCTGGACCAGGGGGGCTACGTACTGAGCATCAGACAATGCCGCTACGGTTGCGTCTCGTGTGTTGATTGGGTTCTAAAAGAATAAAAGCGATTACATAGCGAAATTATTCCGGTCTCCACTAGATAACATGTTCGTATGTCCATATAGTCACCAGTCTGCCAATTTGATGGAATAACAAAAAACCGTTAACCTCTTTTTTTTAAAACACGATAAATTAATTAAAGAGGGTACATCAAATGTAGATCCAAGATTCTTTCACTTTAAATTTTAATGCGACTAATTACAGATTGCACACAAATCACAACGTCTAAGCTTCAGTGAATACCACAGGCGCTCACCGCCGTAATCCATGTATCAACGGATCCGTAACTGAGTCCAAAATTCATCAGAATTCAATTCAGTTCTGTGATTGTGAACGCCCATCGTACTGTGCACACAAGTCGGCTTATCAAATAAGAGTATCTCATCAACTTTTGTACCATTAACGTAAGAGAATCGGTAAGTATTTAAAGAATAAAGGATTAAGTGTAACGATCTGATGTTAATGATAAAACTTAGCAAGGTTTTCTCCCAAATATGAGAAGAGAATTATAAAAATAAGTGAGTTACACCTAATTAAGTCGTGAAAATTGATAGAAATGTTCATTCGCAAATTGATATGTCATTAAAAATCCCACGAAGGACTTGGTGAGGTTTTTAAATCTACACCTATCCTATAAAATGAGAAATGAGATGTAGAAAAAATGTAGCCTTAATTAGCAACATGTATCTTATTAACTATGAACCGGGAACAAATATTTTGCAAATTTTATTGCGTCGAAGTGAATGAAAATGCATATTTAGAACAACTTGATAGAGCAAAATCTGAATATTGAGCTTCATATCCGTTCGGCAATTGTCAAATCAGGGGATTCCCTAAAATCAATAGCCGATGTATTTGACGGTGAGATAATGGCACAGTCCACAGCACTTGGTGTCTCGATTCAGTGACGACAATTGTGCCTGAGTGCATTATATATTCTTAATGTTACAAATACGAAACGGTTATGTTTATTTTAATATTTTATCAATTCACGAGTATGTTTCCTGGACTGAAAATTCGCAATCTGATAGATCTAATATATAGGTATATAGTTGTCCTTTTGTAATATTTATAATATTACAACACATGGCTACTGTTTAACAAGTACCAATCAAATGAAATCGCAGTTAAAATGTTATTACGTATTTTATTTATTTGATGGATCTCAATGCTGTTATTAAATGTGTTCATATTAACAATATTAATTTAAATAACATAGCTATAATATTGAGCATTTCGTTGCCTTTTTCATGCTGAGTTTTAATAATATTATACCGATCACAGAGGCGACGAGTTTGTTCAAAAATTAAATGAGGAAAGGACCGAATGCTGAGGTTTTTGCTTGAAGTAGTCGTTGCATGTTAATTTCTTTTGTCTAAATAATCCCCGACAATCAAAAGATATTGGAATAACTGATGCATTAAAAGCAACGTAATATCACGTCACTAATTCCGGAAGAGGTATGCAGAGCAGTGTAATACACTCCCAGGTCTCACCAGTTACATTTACGTCCCACTATGGAATAGTGATGCATTAAAGGTGTAATGAAAAAGTTGTGTTAGCAAGAAAATTGGTATGGTTGGGAAGTGAGTATTACAATAATATTAAAATAATATCAGTCAACATGTGCTTCCGGAATCTTCATGTGTTTTGATACTATAAGCAGTCAATAACTCGTGACAACAAAATGTGTAAGTAGGTAAGCCCTCGTACGAATGTTGTTCTTCGATATGTTCCGGTAGCATTTTATAGGGTCGACAATGTTTACGTATTTCATATATGTACACTTGCCAAAAATCATGTATGCCCACTCAATTCTCTAGAACATTTAATAAAGTTTTGTATTCTTGAATCTTATTACCTTTTTCTATCCCCATTACCCATAACGTCAGCAACGCCATGTGAAAGAGAGTTACTGTTTCCATCTAAGAAATGGTGTCGCTGACCAAGGTGACCGAGCTGTCATTTGTTGAATTACAATATTGGCCACTACCCACATGAGAGGACGCTAAGTGGATATGCTAGTTTTGCATAAACAAAGAATTACTTGGTGCGGAGTTTCATACATTGTCCTAAAATTAAAGTAAATTAGGTTTGAATAAAATGATATTATCTTACACGCGAAGCTTGCACACACCTTTCTGCATTATCCAGTGTGTTAGTAGGTACCACATATAAGCGTGTGAGATAAGGATAATAATATCATAAAAATTGTTATCTTTAAAGTACACTACTATGCAACAAATTTCCATTTATTAGTTGATAACAGCATGATGGTAATTTTATTATACGAAAGGGATAAAAGTACATTACCTTAATTCGCGAAGTGGTTTCGTTCGACATTTTCAACTAAATGAGTTGTCCACGTGATGAAATTTGCTAACATCAGTTACGCTGAACCCATGTTACAGCTCACTTTGTGATATGTAAGATACCTTAAAACTCCACATGCCTCTATCCGCTTATCAAGGATTACATGGCATTCTGAATATACGGAAGTGGTTCCAAGTAAATCCCCCGATGAACTGTCCGATGTCCGATGTTATATGACAGTATAATCAGAGTCCTGTTTTAGTTTTACTAGAGTTTCCCATTTCCAACAGACATCACAAGGATTATATCACTTATTTCAGGAGTCCGGATGATAACCATTGCTTCTATTTCTCATACTTCAGTTTGTTAATTTATTATTCACGTTTGCCAATAAATTGTAATGGCACTAGATGTATCAACTTAATACTCGAGGCCTAGAATACGTCACTTTGTAAAGCATTAGCATGATAAATTTTAGCCCTTCATGCGATTGGACTGGTCTCTAGGGCCTAGCGCTTAGTAACCATAACAGCTGAAGCAAAAGTAAGAGTAGTGTGTTTGATTCTCACGCTGGATAAATATTTATGTTTCTAACTCGAGTGTCTGTTGTGTTTCGGTGTAAAATTATTTATATAAGAATATTTTAAGTAGGTACCTACACAAACTTTTTTATCAACGGACTGCCTCGTCGGTCGAGTGGTTGCAAGCGAGACTGCCGATTGAGAGTTTCTGGGTTTAAATTCTGGGTCGGGAACTGTTTGGACTTTTCTGACTTACGATTTTCTACTAGAAATTTCTAGTCGAATTTGTATGGGACGTTATCGTGACTGGTGAAATGTGGCAGTATACTACACTCTGGCTACCTCTTCGGGGATTACAGGCGTGATGGTATTCTTTTAATCCAATTTCTAACAACGGGTACTGTATAGTGTCGAATCGAATAATCTAATATGAGTCATAATTAATTACATATAATCATTACGACTCCAACGGTTTTGAAAAAATCACCGAAACTTAAATACGAGTATCTTTATCTTTATAAATCTTACATGCTTCTTCTACATGCATATATACATATATTCATCACGCTCTCCCTTCACACACGCAGGTGAGGTTCCCCAGGGGCTATTGGAAACACAGATCTATAGGCTACGATAGTCACATAAAACCAATTGGCCTACATGTTTGCAACTTGTATAAGAAAACTCATCAATAAAATGACTTTATTTATGAACGGCCTTAACGTTACTAGTTTTGCTACCTACTAGTTTCATTTCTTAGAAAGGGATAATTCGGGTTACCTTTTGATTTGGACGGATCGCCGCACTTCGAATAAGGTAAAAAAAGATTTTCTTTGTAGAAAAAACGTACCTTTGGATAATATGCATGAAAAATGTTGTGAACAAATATGAAATTGAAGTTAAACATTTTTATAAATAATCAAATATTTTACATTCATTTTACGTTAACAGACATAGAAATTGCCATATTGAAAGCCAATATACATCTTATATTTAACACGCAAAAAGTTTCTTGTAATATCTTAATAGTGTCTTGTAATATTTACTTAAATACATAGTCATTTCAAAACGCGAAGTCTCTTTTGCTAATTAATTAACACTTATACTGGCAAAATCATTATAAAATTATTAGTGAAAATTACAAATTGACAGATACGATTAATCAAATTTCGTCCATAATCGGTATTAGTAGGTACTATTATATATAACACGCATTTACATTATACAAGTATAGCTTGTCGCTACTTTCGTGAACATGGGTTTGGAATTAAGTTTCAAGTTGCACTCCCGCTGGAGTTTCGAGAGCTGAAGAGCTAGAGCGGATGGAGTTCGTGGTTCCTTTGAATGAAGTTGGGACAAAAATCTGGCAATCATTCAAAACTTTCGAAAGGTCATGTAAAATTTTCAAAATGTCATAGCTAGAACTTGAAAAACAAAGTTGAAGCTTATCGGCATAGATAATTTACTACGATTTATTACTTGTATGAGGGTTGGCGTATACTGACAGTTCTAATACTAAATTCAGACCGTATGCACATAGACGTGCACAGTTGTTTAAGATATTATTTTAGCAAGAGTTGCTAAACACATGTGTCCTAAATGCATAATTACTAAATACATAAATAAATGTTTTTAGATACTTTTTATTCTATGCTCTCTACCTACCCAATAATGACAATAATAGTTAATAAAATAATAGTTTTAAATCATCATAAATATCAACATATCTAGTACTTTCACGGTGTGCTGAAGCATGAAACATTTAGGAATTCCTGTTTTACCAAAAATTTAAAGTGATTCAACGATTTCTCGACTAGTATCGCATAGAATGCACAAATCAATCTTTAAAGAGCAGCGGTCAAATGCCGTAGACCGGATCGAGGCGCACGTACTTCGTGCAATCGGCTTACTGGACTCGTAGCAATTGATTGCACGCAGCGATTACAGCGGGGAGCGCTTATAGCTCGTAGCGATTATGTCGCGTAGCAATTATAATGCGTACTAATTACAATGCATAGCATTCATAATGCGTAGCAATTCTGGTCGGTAGCGCGGTAGACATTTCTTAGGTAAAGTTATTTTGCTCGCATTACAATAAAATGGCAGTAACTTCATATTCATTCATTCAGGGCGAAATTAAACGCAAAAGGAATTAAATAATATGACGCGTAAAGTCTTAAGACTGAACTGATCTTATACAATGTACCTTTATGTCTCCAATATTTAATGAACCATGAAGTAATAATATATAGTCAAATGTTTCCGGTCCTATTATACAAGTTTATACCAACCCACTTCGCTGAGCGCAAGTTTAAAATAAGAGATTTTTGATGAATTTTTTGCTAGCACGGGAAAATACTTTTTGCTACTTTAAGTTTATATGGTTAACTTCTGAAAGATTCCAGAAGTTGACCATATCTTGTCGCAAGTTTTTTAGAGAAAATATACCCCCCGTACTTTTATCGTGTTACTAAACGGCATAAGTAACGTAGACAAGGATGAGAAAATATAGGTATGTAAATAAATACAGATACTTGTAGACAGTTGTACAAATTGCTTGAGCACATAAGTCCTTGTAAACCCTTCCGTTATGACAAACTTCAATACTTATGAGTACTACACTACAATTACTACATAAATCAATGTTCTCGTTAGTGAAAAACTCGCGAAGAAATTCCTTGCAAGTTTCTTAGATAGGAACGCATAAAGTGACAGACAGAAAGACAAACACGGAGGAGGACTTTCGTTTTCACAATATAATGGTATTGAATTAATATTTATAAGAAATAAGTTATGAAATATTGACGACCTGACAGAATACATGCATAATTTTTAGTTATTATGTAGTGCAAAGGTAACTGGTTAATAGGGATGGATCCGTATTTCGTGATGCATGGTCACTTAATTGCTCTTTCAATCAAATTTGTGACATTGTGATTTACAACTAATGGACCTTTCGACGTCTTTTGTCTTCACGTACACATCATTTATGGTCTCATTGTGGATGATATTTTTCAATATTCTATGTGTTCGTAACTTATATTTTAATAATAAACAAACCTCTACCGTTCTTTCCCAGTCGGTGTACTCGTTGACGATGGTATAGAAGATCTCGCTGAGGTGGTATGTGTAGGAGTTTCTCACGTACGTTCTAGAGCAAAAAATTGTTGTAAATGCAACGAATTTTCAAATGATCATAACAATTTGAATTTTCATATGGTCATATGTCTAAGGTCATATAAGTATATAGGTTACACAAATAAAAAATTAATATGTATCATGAAATAAAAATATACATATGTGTACTGTATTCATTGTATCCACTTAGTATTGTGTTCACTATACGATAAAAATTATTACTTAAACTAACAATGGCTAAATTACTATTTCTAAAGTCCTATTTGATTTCTGCTTCGACAAAATATGCCTCGACGTAATAAAATGCTTTAATAAATATATTAAAGCCTGCTAGGCCTAGAGCGGACGTGCTTACAATTACGTTCCAGAAATCCCCATCTTTGTTTCCGTATTGCGGTGTATGGTTAATTATAGATCCAAGTACTACCGGAATCAATTTGGACTCAATGGTCATTAATTTCGTTTCCAGCTGAATCTTTTTTATGTATAGAGAACATGAGTCGAGTGAGCAGCAATTACAAACAGTCGATAGAACTTCCTGTTAATACATTAGTCCAATTAGGAAATTTTGGTACGAACATTGTAATTATTAGTATAGCATCCGTCCTATTCGTAGTTACAAAAGATTTCTTCTCCTGTGTAATTGGATTGTCTTATGTTTGTATAATTCATATAACGTAATATCACACCTGTAACCCTCGAAAAGCTAGGCAGAGGAGTGTAGTATACTTGCACACTTCGTCAGTTAAGTTTACGTCCGATTATGGAATAGGAGTTGAGGCTATTATCGTATTCCGTGCAGATACCTAGACTTCGAACCACTACTAGAAAATGTAAATTAGAAAAATGCCTGCCTTACAGGTTGAATGGTTACAAGCGTGACTGGCGATTGAGAGGTCCTGGGTTCAATTACCAGTTTATAAATTTTCTAGAAGACATATGTAGTAGTGCCTCGCAGTTTAGATTTGTGCCCTGTGTCTGGGAATAAGCTCAATCCCTATTCCATAGTGGGACCTAAACGTAACAGGTGAAACGCGAGTGTACTACACTTCTCAGCCTAACTCTTCGGGGATTACAGGTATAATGTTACATTTATAATATAAAAATAAAACAAAACATGTGAATCGACGACCTCTCCTTTTAAAACAAAACACGTAGGTAATTTTATGATAACCATAATCGATTCATGATAGAACTAAAGGTATTTGTGCTTTTGTAGCGGTGGTTCTGCCCGGAGCGTAACAGATATATATGTATACATACATGTTGTAGTTTGTGAGAAACCGCCTCGAATATGACCGAAACCAGTAGGCTATTCAGAAGCACACACGAATTAACCCTGTTAAACATTTTTTTAATTCATTGCACAAATTGGCTACCATAGAGAACATTAACAGAATTCTACCAGTAAAACGCGTAGAAAGCGAATTAAATTGAGTATTCTGCCCCTGTTCAGCTCTCCCAGTATGTGAAACAAATTAATTGATGCTGAAAACTGCATATGATCAATGTAATAAATAATATTAGTGCTTAATGAAAATTTATCTTTTCATAAGGTATTCCATGAATGAATAATAACAAGCAGATACTCTTTCCACAAGCTTCCTCAAAAGGCCGTGTAATTATATAAAACGTGTTAACATCTCTTTACGGTTTATTTATAACATCGAGTGCATATTAAATAAATAGAGCTTCTACTTTTAATATAAACATTCCGGCCGAAGTTGTTATTTTCCGAGAAATATTCTTCATTATATATTCCGATATTCATTCTCCAATGATTAAAAAGTTCAATATTCTTTGACGGAAGCTCAACAATATCGGCAACGTAATATAATGAAGAATGAACGTGATATTGAAAGTATTTTTGCTCAAAGTGACCATAAATAAAATTCCACTAAACAACACTTCTAGTTACATGAAATCCGTGAAAGATTAATTAAGACTGTATCAATATGTATACAACGATTAACTTCTGCTCATAAAGTTAATTTCACTACTGTTACGCACGCGTGTTGCTCTCCAGTTGGGGATTGAAATATATTTCAACATACTGCCCCACTATAAGCTGTTCAAGATAAGATTGATGAACGTCATTACCTCGACGCAGATTTGGTCAGTCATTGTTTGAAGGAAATAATAACGCATTATCATATTAACATTGATATTTTTAGCACACTATTTCATTTATGTATACCTATAAGAAAAATTCAAAAAACATCCAAAAAAAAAACAAAGTGGAAAACAAAAGGTATAGCAAAAACAAGTAAAACAAAACGTCTCATGTATCTTAAAGTTCAAAAGACAACTTTTAAACCTACTATGCAGCGATACAAAGACTACTGTAAACTCCTTAAGAGAGTTATAAAATATTCAAAAATCATTAGCAATGAGAGGCATATCTTGAAAAGTCAAAATAAATCTAAAGCTACTTGGGAAGTAATTGACCTGATAAAATCATATCTCGAAGGCAGACAACAAGCCACATGTATAAACGTTTATAACCAAGAGGCAAAAGAGATAGAAAAGGTCATATCAAATATGGAACCAATCTTACTTGGAATTCCTCAAGGAAGCATATTGGGACCC
>DWFO01001311.1:0-16284 GCA_018246595.1 Mimoniades nurscia nurscia | reverse complement strand
CACAGCACGATGTTCAATTTTCTCCATAGTTTCAGTTTTCTTCCGGATTGACTTGTTTAGCAGGCGACTGTTCGTAATGATTAGTCACTAATTAATATGACACTAAGCGAACCCACCTATGCCCACTCCATCCACTCCATTCCACGAACTTTTGGACCTCCCCTCGTACATATACATATGTATGTAATTATGCTCTTACGCTGCTAATCATTTATTTGTTCAATTTCTAATCCAACAGGTTTAAAATTAACACAATTAGTATATAAACTATAATATACTGAAGTAGTTAGAGAGTGCTAATGATACGTAGCAAATTTAAAGATTTTTTGCCGTAATTGTTATTGCAAGCACGATTGATAATAGTTTATGAAAAATTAACAATTACTTAAATACTTTATTATTAGTAGTAATAAAACCAGCGACAGCACTGCAAAGGAAACAAATCTCAAGTTATCTGGCTTTACTTACTGGATTTACTTACATTAAACGTAACATCACAGCTGTTATCCCCGAAGAGGTAGGCAGACGAATGTAGAACACTCCCACGCTTCAACAGTTACGTTTACGTCCCACTATGAAATAGGTGGTGAGCCTATTGCCATACATCGGACACATATCCAGACTCCGAACCACTACTACAAAATCTAAATTAGAAAATTTTGTAGTGTTCGACCCGGGAATGGAACCCGGGACCCCCCGTTCGGCAATCGCACTCGCAACCAACACGACCAACGAGGTCGTGTTTATAATCGTTGATTTATAATTAATAATATTTTTGCAGATATGTAATGTAGCATTATAAATTAAAAGAGAAAATCAAAGAATATTACTTTTATTGAATTTTTATGGATAGGTACATATGAAAAATTGATTTCATTACATTTTGAATATCAAAATATACACCAATACATTGTATTCTTATTTAAACCAACTTGCATGTCGATACATTTGCTCATTTTATAATATAAATTTATTCATAGTATTTGAAGTACAAATAATTTAAAAAAATCTAAGTAAATATTGCACATCACTATGATTTGCTGCTGCTTCAAAAGCCATTAATCAAGAATAATCCTTGTAGAACCTTACATATAAAAGGTGCAAAGCACAAATAAATAGATAAATATCTATATAATTAATTACTTATCAGCTTAGCTACCTTGGTATGACCAACTACAATAAACTAATGTCCACATGCAAAACCATACCTATTAAAATATATATTTCATATTATTTTATAAAACTCAAAACATAAAAAATTTAATGAATCACTTTGTTTATATTTAAATTATTAATTGTATGTGGCAGGTCCCACATGCCTGTGAGAAAAATGCAAAAAGACAATAAATATGATACTTCATATATAAACCCAGTTATATTACACAAAAATATTCTAATCTCATTCTACATAAGTACCAAAACTACCACATGTATTATTAAAACTAATGAAACAACTAAACCTGCCCCTGTATTAAACATTTTTATAAGGTCTGTTCTCTGACTCAAAACAAACCCATTTAAACTATCATTGACTAATGGGGCCCTTTAGCTCAGGGGTTATATCAATGACATGTAATTATCTGATACAAAAGTAGCTATGCCCCTGACACAATAAAACATTACATAATTGAACATACAAAACTGAATATTGAATCATAGCATAATTTAATAAACTACATATGTGTACATCTCTGCAGTCAGAGTACTGAAAATTACATGTTTTACATACTCATTTACATTACGCCGTTAAAATTGACTGCCTCCAGATGAATGCTAATAATGTTCTGGATTGTATGCAACTTTAACAGACACATTCCTACACCAATTTAATTAAAATAATTTAATTATTATCTACTCTAATGGCTTCCTATCATAACAACGTCTTCTTTGGTCATCAATACAGTCAAGATAATATGTCCCTGGGAACAATGTATCAATTGACCCAACGGGTGTGTAAGGAGCAGTACCGTAATGTTGCGTTTTTAACTCCATCATTTCTGCAAAATCTTTAGGATGCACAGAATGGCGTTTTTCTAAAAGCTTAACACTGTCATTTAGTGATTCAAGTAGTTTAGTTAGTTTAGACCCAGTGCTCAAATCCTTGCTAATATTGATGGAATACATACTAGAAGCCAAGCCGGAACCATATGAAAACAATGCAAATTTTCTTCCAATCAATTCTGTGGGGCACTTGCTAACTAAGTAGGATGCTAAACTGCCATAAAGTGATGAAGTATACATATTACCAACAAGACGGGGAATGTTAAGTGATGGATTGGTTTTCTCTTCAAATAGCTTTTTACTATAAGCCATAAATGATTGCTCAATATCTCTATCAAAATAGGAGTCTTCTCTTGTTGAATCACTGAACTGCAACAAATCCGGGTAATACTCTTTTTTATCTTCCTGTGAAGCGTTTAAAAAATCATTGAAGCTGATTCTTCCTAATGATTTCTGTACCAACTTACAGTATGGTGAATGAAAGAGCATGGCATCCAGGCTTTTTAGTCCTTGGAAATTTGGGTTGTTTTTTTTCATTTTCTTACAATATAAATTGTAACAATTATCCAAAGCTTTGAGGTAGCATTTAATGGACAGTTTACCATCTACATAGGGAAATTCAGATGCCAAATCTGGCTTGTAAAAGTCATATGCATGTGCCATGTAGGAAGCTCGAATATGATCAAAATATAGTGGAGCATCAGGTCCTATGAGCATTGCTACTGCACCAGCACCCCCTGTTGGTCGAGCTGGGCCTTTTCCATATACAGCTATGTCACCAGCCACAACTATAGCCTTCCTGCCATCCCAAGATTTTGATTCCACCCAATTTATTGCATTAAATAAGGCAGCTGTGCCTCCATAACAAGCATTTGTAGTATCAATACCTTCTATATCAGTAGCTCCTGCTTCCGCAAACAGTGTCATTAAAAATGTCTTGACACTCTTGCTCTTATCTATAATGGTCTCGGTGCCAACTTCCAATCGACCTATATCATGAAGGTTTATATTATTTTTATCAATCAGTTTCTTAAGGACTGTCATACAAAGTGAATTGATGTCTTCTCTATCAGTACAGAACCCCATTTTGGTCTGACCAAGTCCAACGGTATATTTTCCTTTGGAAACTCCATCGAACTCCTCCAATTCGCTCTGTTCGATGTACGTTGACGGAACATATATTTCCATTGCAAGAATGCCGACGTTCTCCACGGGAGTATTCATTGTAGTAATGTTATGTGATTTCACTGTAAATGAGCGCGCAGTTTATAACTGAATAGCGTGTTCACTGGATACGGATGCACGGAGACTGGCAGCCCGTGCCGCGTCGCGCACCAAACTCAACGTACTGCGGCAGACGTCACCCCTCACGTTACTGTCACGAATGTTCAGACTATCGTACCATTGACCTACTGCGACGTCGCTAACCAACTTTCTCTTAGTCTTACGCGAGTCACCGATAACGATAATTACGTCGAGCAATCCCAGTTAATATACACACGTGTCGAATGGGATACAACGGTCAGGCTAATGTTAAATTATTTTTTTACGAGAATTAATATATCAATAGGCAGGGACAATTTATAAAAAGTTAAGTTTTCAGTCTAAAAATTATACTAATTTTGCACAGAACTGGACAGAACACCTCACGTTGTTCTGTTTAAATTGTCAAATTTGTCAAACTGAAAGTTGACTTTAGCTTTCTTCGAACCTACTGTTTATGGTTTTTCTGTCAGGGCGTCAGATAATAAATATGAAAGCAATGAGAAGTTTTAACATATTGTGATTCTGACGGTTTGTTTGTAGCCGGAAGTCAAAGGCTAATCTTGAAATTGTATCATAATACGGTCTTTAATGAGAACAATGTTTTTTTAGATAATATATTCCAACCTATTCTAGTCGTGCCATACCTTATTCAATATATTTTAATTTAACCTTACTGATGCAACGATAGTCAAATCAGTACAATACCTACCAGTGGTACTATGTATTGTTTTCAAACATTACAATATCGTTTTCCCTAAAATATATACCTAATAATAAGACTGCGTTAGCTTAAATCATATTCATAAACTTTTTCACATACTTTTTCAAAGGTAATGCTATAACTAAATATATATTTTATCGGTTACTGGAAAAACAGGAAAATAAATTTATTTCTAGTAGATGTATATTGTTTTATTATTATAATTAGTATTTCTTAAGATTTAAGATACTTATGACAATAATAATTAAATAACAATTGACATAATTCTTAAAATGAAACAGTAATAAATTGCATGAAATTAAAATAATTCTTATAGAAATATGTTAAAACCTCTTATTTGGCAGTCGACTGTTGCCACGAGACGTAGTTTGTATATTGTCCTGTCACTTAACCTTTGCCTAAACTGCTTGATGACTCATATAATTTATTTATGATATTTATGACGTGATTGTACTGGTGGAATTCTCGGCGATTCGTTATTTGCAAAAAGAATAAAATTATGACATGGGACAACTAAATGACTCCTGGAAACACTGTCAAAACACTCTCCCCGTTATTCACCAAGTAAATACTTTAAAGTCATTCCCACACAATGTACCAACCACTCAGTAACGGTAACTGGTAACGGCAGGAGTTACCTTGTATTTCCCATTCTTATAAAATTGATCTGAATTCCTAATTTTAAGTTAAGATGTTTTTTACCTAACGTATAAGAATGTTGACATCTAATCATGCATATCATTCTATACTGCCTTTAGGCTATGATCACAATCTGTATACTTTAAGGGTTCTTCTGTTTTAGTCCATCCTCTTTCATTACTATATAAAAATTATAAAATCCAAATTAAATTAACTTCTTCTCTATAATTTATGGTGCGTTGCCCTGTCGCGATATCTAACCAAAATACCTACAACGAATAGGCTAAAGCTAAATGTCGTGTTGATGTTTCGAATTCATGGCGTGCCACTAACTTTCACCAATAACGGTCCGGTCATCAAAGCTATGACGGTACCTGTTCTACTTGACGACTCGACCAATAACTTGTTATGTACGAAAACTAGTTTTCGTCTATTAAATTTGACCTTAAACAATGCTTGCACAGCATAAAATTAATTCCTCTGTGACGTCTGTTTGTAAACTTTGATGTGAACCTTGTTTTGTAATGGAATGGAAATTATGGATACAAATTATAATAGGTATATACTACCGTTCAGGAAATTAACTTGTCTTAGAAAAAACTTACTATCGCTCGCTTTAGTTACAACAGCACCTATACAATCTATGTACTATGAAATCTTAGTATAATAATTAAAGTTTTAAATCTAAAATATTAACTGCCTCGTTGGTCGTGTTGGTTGCGAGTGCGACTGCCGAACGGGAGATCCTGGGTTCGTGTCCCGGGTCGGGCACTACTAAATGTTCTAATTTAGATTTTCTTGTAGTGGCTCGGAATCTGGATAAGTGCCCGGTATATGGCAATAGGCTCACCACCTATTTTATCGTGGGACTTAAAAGTAACTGGTGAAACGTGGGAATGTTCTAAATTCCTCTGCCTACCTCTTCGGGGATTACAGGCGTGAAGTTACTTTTTTTTTTAAAAGCTTAAGCCTTAACGCTTCTCATTCTGAAAAACGGAGCAATACCGAACAGAAGAACAACAAAAACATTGCTATTAATTATGATAGCTAATTATAATAATAAACACATTTAAATTTATAAACGTAACATCACGCCTGTAATCCCGGAAGAGGTACCTACGCAATGGAGTGTAGTACATTCCGTTTCACCAGTTACGTTTACGTCCTACTATGAAACAGGTGACAAGTTTATTGCCATACAACGGACACATATCCAGACTCCGAGCTACTAGTAGAAAATCTGAGTTAGAAGAATCCAATAGTGTGCGACCCGGGATTTGAAACAAGGACCTCTCGTTTGGCGATCACGCTTACAACCAACATGACCGACGAGCCCGTTAAATATACAATAACAATAATAATAAATGGTAAGCCAAGGGGAACTCAGAGTGTTTTATTACCACCATCAGATTGTTATATTAAACTCATTACAACGTGTAATGCATGATAAAATGTCTACGGTGTATTGCCGGAGAACATTCTTGCATGGAAGCAATTACGCATTTTATTCATATCGGCGAGATTTAACGCCGCGACATTAGTAGGTTAATACGCCACCATTAGATGAGATTTATAGTTGAAGCGACATATTAAAGTTTTTGGTCTACACGTGTAACATCGCCTATGTTTTTCACTTGCAACGAGATAACATTTGTCATGATGTTAATAATAATGGCAAATAAATCAGGTTAGTTAAACGGAACTTCATCGACCGTATTCAGATCTGGTATTGGGTAATTAATAATTGAACAAAGTAAATTGGGAACTAAGTAAAAACATTTTTGGATACAAATAGATATATTGGATACATTTGGATACAATGGATCAAACATCAGTGTTACGTAGCATAGTCTTACATAACAACCTCCGAGCGTTGTTAATTCCGCCGCCGCCCGCCTACAATGCCGCCCAAGTTATCAAATAAAATCACACGCAATTCTAACACTTACCCATAGAAATCCGAATCCAATCAAGATTTACATTCACTGTCACTTATTTAAGACAACGGAAGAGATGCAAAATCTTTATTTAAGTAATAGGAAGACCTAAACTCGGAGCTGATTTCATTACGGATTAACTAACAGAACAAAGGGAGGCTGTCAGAGTGAGGCCCTTAATTTGCTATTGAGTAAATAAATGTTTGGAAACTGAACAGTTAGCTGGGGCGTGTTTATCGACGGCGCGATGGTGTCGAGATCAATAACGAACTAGGTGTTCCGGTCGCTTTAATTTAGAAGCTTAAAGCGTTAGTTTGACTGATTTGTTTGTGTAATATTTTTTGGCAGCTACGTCTCGGTTTGTGTCTTGTCTTCCCTTTCCGGGTATTCTATTAAATTTATCTATCTCAAACCGAAGGTGACAGAAAAAATAAATTGAACCTTCTCTTTATGCTGCTTAGTATACATATACCTATATCGAGAGATACCTTGAAATTTTGTGGGAAACAACTGACATCGTATAGAAACTTACCTGTCAATAACCAGTAACTTTTGAGGTGTTTGGAAAAATTGTAATAGGCCTGGTTTAACATTTAATGGGATGGATTATATGACTACTTTAGTATTCGTTGATCGTATCACTATTCCATCCATGTTTACTATTAGCTTGAATGAATATTAGCTTGAATGAATGCATAGCAGAGAGAATATTTAGCAACGTTTAAACGAATATTTTAATTGTTTTCTATAGTTAATTTTACGGTCTGCATAAAATATTTTGAATGGAACAACGCACGAGGCGAATCGAGATAAAATATTCACTATAAAATAATTAATTGGCTACTACTATGCATTAATGTATACGGTGGAAATACTTTATAATATGTACATTTCGGTGCGATTGTCAATATTTCGCAGACGCGCGATGTGTTTTCGTATCAGAAGTCGATTCGAAAGAACGCCCCGCGAAAATTCCCGAACGGGAACGGAATATAAATGTCTCTCTGTCCAATTTTCTTGTAAATTGCCAGCGAATATTGTGCCGTAAAACACGTTATATTTGCATAAAGTCACGCGTATTGGAACAATATACAAAAAAAAACTAAAGTGAATTCAAACCCTGTAACAGGTGTCATTGATAACATTAGCTAAACCCCGATACATGTTCTTTTTTTTGTTTTGATTTGCACGCACACGCCGAAATGGTCTTATATTTCTAGGATACTACTTTGTTCCGGACATTATTGGATACGAACAACACATAATATACACACTTTTTTCCTTGAAAAGTAAGATATTCTCCCAACCAATAAGATTGTCAACGGTTACCTAGAAGTTCTTTAATGTAATATCCCCTACATTTATATTGATATATCTATATTATATTTCGAGTACATTTTGAAGGGTCCAATGGGGCACAATATCATGAGTGTATTCAAGCTTAAACGGGTACGTTATACATTAGGTATTTGTTATCTTTGGCTAAGTCTTTAAACATATTTCTGTGTCAATAGAATAAACTCCCGAATAATCATCATTTTACATTATGTTTATTGGATATACCTAATTTTTTATAGAGAAAAAGGTTTCTAATTTTGTTTTGAACGTTATGATACTTCATCATTATCATCATCTACCAGTTCCTATCCATTGCTGGTCATAGGCCTTCAACAGCTCATATCCATTACAAACATCATCATTATCAGCTTATTGGAGTCTACTGCTGGAGATAGTACTGCCCATAGGAGTTGTTGCTTATAATCCCCACGCTGAATATACGCGTAGACAATCGCAGAGCACGCCTACGCGATGTACGCCGCTGCCCGCAGATAGCCGGGGTGTGTAGCCGTGCCTAAGAAGACTGCCCCTTACCGAGATATGCCAATGTCGGTGTTAGTTGCCTGATAATAGAATAATGACATTATAGATTATTCTATAATAGAAAAATGACATGGTAGAAAAATAACATTATAGAAAAATGACATAATTAAAATGATATTATAGAATAATGACATTATAGAAAAATGACATTATGGGAAAATAACATTATAGAATAATGTCATTACACAATAATAACATTATACAATAATGACATTATACACTAATGACATTATATGTACAATAATGACATTGTACAATATTGACATTATACAATAATGACATTATAGAATATTAAAATTGTAGTCAGTAGATAAAGGTATATTTAAGTACTGTATTATCAGTATTTTGAATAGTCAGATAAATCAGTGAAAAGTTATGTTGGATAGGTGAAACGAAAGTGACGCTTTTATGAAATTTTCTATTGGGTCTACCCCCATAGAAAATATATATCTACATATTTTGTCGAGCAAGTATTTTACACAAAGAAATGGTTGGTGAATAACAGTTATATGAGAGTTTTTTTTTAATTTTAATTTAAGCGATTTTGAAATAGCATTCAAACATCTTATAAGAGTTTGTGATGGGTTCCAAAAACGAGATACACTTGAAAAATATCCAGGTACAGTATAATGTTATAATATATGACAAACCTAATCCAAGCAGAAATTTAGTACCCTCTTCCTTAAAAGTATTTACGTCTCTACATATTTTTTATTATCGTCTACATCTTCTGCATTGAACGTATACATGAATGCAAAGAGGGAAGTCCTAACTGATGTTGCTTGCGGTTTGCTGACATTGATATTGTTGTATGATTTAAATATTAAAAGAACTGTTGAGACGCTCACGGGTCTCGGAGCGTGGGTAATAAACACTAAACGCTGGCCAAACAGATCTGATGTTTAAGCATCGGATTAACCAATGGACGAAACGAACACTCGTCATAATCGCAACATGATTGCGTCGGTTCCCTTTCGGCTTTAAAATTAACTACATATAATGGAAACCATAACAAGACTTTGTCGTCCTTTGTGAATCTGAACTGAAGAAAGGACGGGGGGAAAGAGACCTCGATTAGATATTCGAATACCATTGTTTGATGCGAATAAGGTAAGAAAGTACGTGTAAAGAGCAGTCTAAAAACAGTACAAATTACAAAAATCGTAATACAGATGTTGTTTTAATTATTGACAATACTGCATGATTATCATGAATTCGGAGCAGCCTCAAACAAAACTAGAAAGATGTCGACGTATTTATTCTGTACTATACTGTCTTTGAAATACAATAATATTAATAATAGATGCCTACATGCTTAGGCGCTTATCTATACTCGACCAATCGACCCTAATTCTGAGGAGTTAATGTATGGTGTGGTAACCGAACGGCTGATTCACTACATTTGTCTAAAGTATAACAATATGCTCAGGACCGCCTTGTCAGTATATCCAAGCGTGCCCACCGTTAAGACGATCTGGGTTCAAATCCCGGATTAGACTATTGGAATTTTCTAACTTAGATTTTCTAACAGAAATTTCTAGCAGTGGCTAGGAGTCTCGATTGTGACCGGTGCATACGTACTGGGACGTAAACGTGAAACGTAGGAGTGTACTACACTGTTCTGCCTACCTCTTCGGGGGTTACAAGGTTTACGCTTTTTTTACTCACAGTCATCTTTTTAGTTTCAGACACAGTACAAAGACTCGTGCTTATGATATAAAAGTATGTGCCAATTAGAAATCAGACACATGAGCTCTATAACGACCTAAATGTTTACCTGTAACCTAATTAATTCATAAAATGCCTAGCCCTAAACTTTATTCCTCTCGTATATGAGTAACAACATCATGACTGATGATCACAACTTGTCCCATTTCGTAATGATACATATGATATATTCATTATAAGAAATGAACACTTCGTAAACAAAATGGGTCACAAGTAGGGCAGGTAAGTAGAGCTTGGGGCGAGGTCGGCGAGAGCGTCACAAGTCGATTATAATTTATTATTTATTATAAAACACCGTATTGTATGCCGGTACTTCGGTTACAGTTCCCCGGCTGTTTTGCTTTATAAATAAGAAAAAATATACCTACATGTTAGATTTATAGTCGAGAGAGAGATTCAAGTTAATTATTGTTTCTTATTAATATCGTAAGTCATATACAGTGCATCATACAAGTAGTTATGATACTGATAGACATGATTCTGGTAGATTTGATACTGGTAGATATGATACTGGTAGATATGATACTGGTGGATATGATACTGGTAGATATGATACTGATAGATATGATACTGGTAGATATGATACTGGTAGATATGATACTGGTAGATATGATACTGGTACATATGATAGTGCTACTATCATGTTACTAGGTACACGTATGTTATACACTGCGTATCATGCTAGTAGTCATAACACTAGTAGTCGTATTAGTAGTATATCATACAAGGTGGTAGCAGGTATACACGATTCACATTTAGGACAAAACAAGTCAATTATTATTCAAGAGACCGACATTTTGGGCGGAGGTTTGTTAATGATATTAAGAAAATCAATTTATACCATGGAAGTGCTGGTAGGGATGAAGGGTAATAAGGTCATTATTATTAGACGAAGACGAAAAACTGTTTACGTTTATGTTATATTGTAATATACATTTCTTATTAGAAAACCGATTTATCAAACCAACAGATATATAATGTGATAATTGTCTGTTCTGTCTGAACAAGAATTTTCAATCTTGGTCAAATAATTCGAATACTGGCTGACTGACGAGTCTAAAATCTCTCAAAACGGCTTGTAAGGATAAAAATATATCGCACTCAGTAGTCTCTACCTACTCTGTTGAGACTTGGCGTCACGATGTAATAAAAAAAAATCAAAGTATTTTATTTTGTGCCGTAATTTTTAATATTACAGATTACAGGCGTGAAGTTACTTTTTTTTTTGTTTTTTTTTAGTTACATAATTATTAAATAAAATACAAACAAAACAAAAGCAAAACAAGGAGATTGTACGTGCGCCAATTACAAGTTAATTAAGAAATTCCTTTAATAAGTTATTTAGGTAGACAACAAGGCGCCGAACAGGTCGGCAACTTCTGCGAAACAGCAATTAACGTGACGAAGTTTTCCTTTACTTTTCGTTACGCTTTAAACATAATTAATAATACGCGTTCAGACTATACGAATCAACCTGACTGAATCATAGATCACTGAATTATGTCAATAACTGACAGACATTTAAACATATCACTAAAAAAATTTTAGGTATATAATATGTAAAAAAGATAACCGTCATACTATAATTAGTATGTAGTAGAATGAATTTTGTGTAATCGTATAAAAAACTTTGATCAGAAATATTAATGTTGTAGGAACTTACTCATATAGGTATTCAAAGGTATTTAAATAGCCCACTTTATCGGGCTATAACTCAATACGCTTTAGATTAAGCATTTCAATGGCTAGAAAACGTAACATCGCGCCTGTGATCCCCGAAGACGTAGGCAGAGGAGTTTATAACACTCCCAGTCTCGTCAGTTACGTTCACGGACCACTATTGAATAGGTGGTGCCCCTATTGAATAACTAATATCCGGCTAATTTAACTAACGGTCAACTATGAATGAATTGATAACGCACAGAATTGAACATCCGTAGATCAGGAACTATGTTACGGATACGACCCCTTCAAATTATGTATCTTATCCTATAATGTTTCTTTTCCAAATTCGGTTTTTTGAATACACGTAACTGACATTCTTTTATAACTTATAACACGTAACTATTATTTTTAAATGCCCACAATTTCTCGTGATGGTGAGATGTAGTCGAGGATATAGCACGCCTACTTAGACAGTGCTTATTTAGTCTTATCTTGAACAATTCCAAGTTGTACGAGGCGGGAAAATTACAAAAATTATCCTACGTAAGATCATCGTGAAAGTGGTTTGTTTTGAAAAGCTATTATGTTTGCAATGGTGATACGTAATTTAAATGCAAGTCGTGTTTTACGAAGTGCCCTTAAGGGAAGAAACCGTGTGAGTGCGAGTCGAAAGGCGGCAACTTCGTCGTGAATGTCAAAAGTTGTTATTGAATGAAATTGTATCTTCTTTCATGTAGCATTACAGTTTTATAATTAACTTTTAAAACGATTCATCATAAATTGTTTACTTGCAGCCTCGTGCGGAGTAACGTGTATGAAGAGAGTGACGAATGTAGAAGCATTATCTGGTCTATCACGCTTATGATAATTGGAATTTTCTGCTCTTTGCATACTCAGTAAGCTACGCAGCGTGAAGATAAGATAATAATAGTTTAATTTAATCGATTTTACGACACCGTTATTTAAATTAAGAGTTTAATGATAAATATAATGGAAAGTAATGTTTTGATGGTGATTAGACAGGAAAGCTGAAACCATGAAAGCCCCGTGACTCAGCGTTTTATAACTTCGTGTCCAAAACAGCTATATATCACGTTGAAGCCGACAGTGACATTTATTAGAAGTCCTCGTGCCCCTTGATCACTTGGTTAAATACACACGCTATAAAGTAACATTTTTTCCAAAATGTTCACATTAACAATATTGGGGCCATTATATTTTTTATTTATTTATTAAGTCTGTCAACAATTGCTACACGACACATCGTTGACATTTTTAATCAAAGTTTTATTCTATGTACAACGTATTATGGCCAAACACAGCACTCAAGGACTACACTCACACTTGTTGGTACAATGAGTACCTACCTAATCTAAGATTTAACATATCTAGCAACACATGTAAGATATTAACAGATATTTAAATACCCACGCTATTTCGAGTTGTTTATAGACAAGATGAAACTTATACTTAAAAGAAAAAAAAGGGAAAATTGCGTAGGTACTCGATTATCAACAATAGCAATCGTATGCAGTTTCGCTTTTAGGGGTGCTGTTTCGAAGACATTGATGTTCTGATATACACGAGTATTTCGAAATTCAGATAGACTGCCTCGTTGATCTTGTTGGTTGCAAGTGCGACTGCCGATCGGGAGGTCCTGGGTTCAATTCCCGACAGGGTCGGGTACGAGGAAAATCCATCCATTGAATTCAATAAATGCTACTTAATCATAGATAGATTGAATACAATAAATATTACTTAATCATACATAGACGGGGTGCACGAAAGGAGCCTCCCCTAGCGGCCACTCTGTTTCATCAAGTACTAATCTTTTCATTACGATAGCTGATCACTCACGACCACCATCGATCGACTCGAGGAAGAAGAATAAGATATATTGGTCATCTCATATTGTACTCGAACGAATAATCAAATCTCTGACGCCGACTCTAAAAATAACAATAGTTGTACCTACATTATATTATCGTAATAATTTGATTGACTTTGACGAATTATTTTTTTTATTTTTTAGTGCATTTTAATTTGTTTCTTTATGAAGTCTGTTTTTTTATTTGTTAAAACTTTTGTTTATGTTATATCCTGCTGGTAGAGAAAAAATAAGTGGACTATATTAACTTCACAAGCCTCAATATGTGATGGCATATTTATATAGATATTGTTTTAAACAATCCAGTCACGCTACCTTTTATAGATTGACAAGGGACTTGCCGCGTGACGGGACGGGACACTGGCTAAAAAGGTAACCGACCGATTTCGATCGTGGATTTGTACACGTATTGGACTGGATTGGAACAGATTAAAATATATTGTAGCATATTGAACCGGAATTTTAACTCTATAAAGTGAAAAAAATGTTACATGAGGAAGATCTAATGACAGCAGTGTAAGTTTAGTAGTTTAGAATTCAGGTTCCTGTTGCGGGAGTCCTGGGTTCAAAACCTGACACAACTTTACTAAAAATCTCCTTTACTAAAATTTTATTTAGGGCTCACTAAATATCATTTGCTGTCACAGTAAATAAAAACGTGAGACACTTACCTTAAATTTATGTATATGTAATCTAAAGCATGTGAAATCAGCCTACAATTTGTCTGTACTTAGCCAGCATGGAAAATTATGGACTTAACCCTACTCATTCTGAGATGAGACCCGTTGCCGATAACGGAGGATTAAAACTTTCACGAGGGAGGAAAAATTTTCACTTATACAAAGAATCGTTACTACGACCCTAATATCGTCTATTTCCGGTAGAAATTATGGTAGAGCAATTATACGGCGCTAGATCTCCTTAAATTGTTGGAACTGCGTAATTGTATTCGCCGCTTAATAAGGAGTAGCGTCTTACCTCGTAAATATAAAGCACTTAATCTCATTTAATTTTGTTGTTTACAGAGACTGCCAAGTAGGCGCTTTAAACCCGCCTTGTGCTCGATATGCTCGCCGCCCACCGTCGGCGAGCAACGAGAAGCGAGACAAGCGAGAGCACAAAAACTGTGTAATTGGTCGTTTTTAAGGTTATTAATTTAGTGACTATGACAGAGACTAGATGCTGTACGAAAATATATTTACAAAATACGTGCGTTAATTTTCCATTAAGCTTTATATATTTATCCCGTTTTTCCTCTCTTTTCTACGTACGACCTTTTTGTATCTACATATATATGCGTACTATTTAACTTTTTTCAAAATAGTTTTTGTCATCGTTAACAATTTTATAGCATGTCACGCTAGCCAAGTTCACGTTGGCATACGTCACATGACTTAGAGAACATCACCGAGTAAATATTTAAAAAATAATTTAACTTGTTCTGATTTAGATTATTTGCTTACTTATAACTCTGGGGAGGGAACAACTTCAAAGTGTTCACTCGTTACGGGCTATGTTGTTTATGCGCATTACATATATTTTGGACAATAGAATTCCATAATATTTACACTTGTAAGTTGGCAATGCAACAAGCGCTTTGCAATCTTAAATATTCGAGTGCCACAGTGCTTTCCGAACCATTACTACTCGGAAAACCCGAATAAAAGTATTTTTAAAATTTTATTTCCGGGCAATTAGCTGGCTTTTGAAAGCGGACTTAACCATATTTATTTCGAAAAAGTAGAAATTCATGAAATATGTATTCGATATATACAGAATGTGCTCGCGAGTTTATACGTCGTTGTAAAAGTGATTTATATTTGTAGTTTTATTTGAAATATAAATAAAAATACACATTGAGTAAAAAAATATATCGTAAGGAAATAAATAAACGAGGGATATCGCCAAAGAAACAGCACATGAATATAAATCGTTTTAATTAGTAGTGAATAAAGTAATTCTTGTCAGGATGGACTAAGAATACACTCAGCTACCGCGTGCCTGGATACAGGACGTAAGAGGCGACTAAATCGGGTGCTGACAGATCACGCTCTGCCTAAGCACAGCTGTCCTGGCCACCTATGGGCAGCAAAGTAGGCGATGCGAAGAGTTGTGCTCTGCGAACCCCAATCCGCATGCTCACCGTAAGGGTTAATGGCATAACTCCTCAGGGGAGGCCTAAGTCCCGCAGTGGACTGCAAAAAGCTGATGATGATGAGAATAATTTTAAATGTAGGAAACAAATAGTAGCCGCAAACATACAATACCAATGTTGATGGACGCAAGTGCCCAGAGAGTTGAACATCTTTCTTGATCAAATGGTCCAGATATTGGCTAATGGACAGCTCAAAAAGGCTTCCAACCCGGCGTATAGTACGAAGGGAGTAATAGAGAGATTTGTCACTCAGTACTCTCAGCCTACCCCTTAAAGGACTTGGCGTGAAGATATGTATGCAGGAAACGAAATAGAAAATATTAATATTAAACTGCCTCGTTGGTCGAGTTGGTTGCAAGTGCGACTGCCGAACGGGAGGTCCTGGGTTCGATTCCCGGGTCGA
>DWFO01001310.1:0-16286 GCA_018246595.1 Mimoniades nurscia nurscia | reverse complement strand
ACTCACCATTCATTACCTGCCGGCTGAGGTGTAATATTCATGATTACTTTTGATAAACGTGGACAGTATCTGTATTTTCATGGGAACCGTTTTTCTGCGCAATTATAGAGCTTACCTAAGCTCTTCAACCTAAAAGAACTGTTAGAACTTGAACTTTTCATATAATGTTGTGTTCTGCCATATGGAAGTAAAAAGTTTTTAAAATTAAAGTTTCAGATCAAATTAGTTGTGTCTTTAAGTTGGTATAGAGCTCAATAATAAAAAAAATACAACTCACAGTTCATTTAAAACTTTGGCATCATCATTATCTTTTATCACAACAAAAACGAAGCACAAAGGGAAAACTTAAAAGTATCGAAAAAGCTTTTTGTTTCATTAAAAATAAAAAAGCTTTTATTTTTTAAACCAACTACCGTCGGCGACGGAACGCAACCACCATATCGGTATGATCGTCGGACGCTATTCGAAATGTCCGAGGCCGAAAAGAAATTAACAAAAAAAAATACCGGGCACATAATTTGGCGGGAAATAAATCACGGGTTGCCGTAGACGTGGCTATATAAAATTTATGGCGGTGCAGCAAGAAGATGGACCGGTAGAAAACTACTAAATAAACAAAAAAAAAGACACGGTGATACCACGTGACCCCGAAGCAGATGCGACAACTTCATTACGACATATAATTTACTTCGCTCCCGTTATTGAAGTAGGAAGCGTTATTTTTTGTTCGCCCGTTAGTGGGTAATTTATGGTCACACAGTTTGAAAAAGTTCGAAAATGTTGGGCGATGGTGGGCTGTTGTCAATGTTAAATTAAAACTATAATTTTAATGATTGTATTAATGGTGTTTAATCTTTGTACTCTGACGAATTTGCATTTGAATAAGAAAATCTTAGAAGCTATTTCCCCTCAATTCCTTTCGTATTTGGCATCTTAGGTTATTTGTATTATTTTTGCTCAATCCTAGATATCTCCAAAGCCGATTTTACAAGCAAACCATTTTTACATGCGTCTTTAAAAGCATAGCAGTTCAACAAAGTTTGTTAAATGTATTTCTAAACAAAACACAATTCTTCGTGCAAAAGGAAAGAACGGCCAACACTCGAATATTTTCATTTATAGAATAATAGAGTTCAGTGCTCTGCGAAATTATTGCTGTTAAAAGTGTTTAAATTGTATTCCGAGAAATGGAAGAAGAAATAAATTCGGTTGCGTGTGAGATACTGCGCGTCGTATGTGTCTACTTTTTATTGTTTTGCACGGATACGTCTATCTAGAGTGTCAGTCATTATGGCCTAAGGTACCTTCAAACAACCCTTACGATAAATATCGCACCTAAAAAGTAAATACGTTTTAACTGTCACGCGTTTAAAGATTTCTTTTCGCTTTTTAGGAATGATATACGTTAGCTACTTCTTCATTTACATGGATATTAACTTATTCCACAGTAAACCCGACGTACATAGCTGCTTTTGAAAGTAGTCACGAGCGGTAAACGTAGGCGCGTGCAAAGAATCTCTGTACAATCCCAAAATAACAGTTAGCGATGAAAATTATTAATGAGCGCCATGAACGGTAGTCTCAGCGTCGAGACCATAAAACATTTTCGCACGCAAAAAAAATTCAGCTCTCGCCGACACAACCGCTAGCGAGCGCTCACACAATCAATGTTAAACCGAAATTCCGCCTGTAAGGCTTTCCCCTTTTATATCAGCACATTTCAGTGCGGAATAATTTTTTCAGAGTGATTCAGCAATGCAAAATTGTACTTTGTTCCGATTTTCATGAACAAACGACTTAAAATATTTGAAATAAAAAAATGAATGATTGAATTAAAAAATTAAATGAATTACTACTATCAACGTTCAAAAACGATATGTTCATTAAATTCGGATGTGTCATTTTCAGTAGTACATAAAGCAAAATACTAGTACTGAAAATTATTTTAATGATGTATATTGCGAAAATGAATACAAATTGCGAGATGTGAGACGTGGGTGCGGTCACGCCCAGCCGCCGCCCCTGTGTCGTGCGTTATCCGAATATACCACGCCAATTTCGATGCTAACAATACAAATGCACTTTTTCGAGACGCTGCGCACAGATAAAATCGATACTTTGAATAAAGAAACTTCTCATCGTCAATTGTTTAATTTGTTACTTATTTATAATCTATATCTATATCTATATAAGAGTATTTCTATGTATATAGTGACTCATCGTTACACACCTGTAATTTTAGATTTAGGCTTTTAATAAATAAATAAAGTGAAAAGTTTGATCATCTTTGGAAATTATACCCCAAAGGGAGGAGAACAGGGATTGAAAGTTTTCTTAAGATTTCTTTAATTTGGAAGTTACACATTTCGATTTAGGCTCTCAATAAACAAAGAAATTGATGTGTTTTACCATTATTCCAAATTACATCTCTAAGGGTATGAAATAGGGGTAGATACATAGTTTGTATGAAACTTCGTCGGTTTTGATCTTGCACAACTGACCTTTTAGGTTTAGGCTCTCCGTGAACAAACAAATACATAGACGTGTTTGATCGTCTCTGGAAATTTCACCCCTAAGGGCGTAAAATAAGGTTTGAAAGTTTGTATGAAATATTGTCGTTTATAGCGACTGGAAGAGGGAGAGGGAGGAGAAAGGTAGGCAGAGGGAGAGGGAGAGATTTTCAATCCCATTTGAAGGTAGAATTTCGTAAAATGTGTTTATACTATAGTTGACCTCAACGTATCAAAAAAAAGACAACATTTAATATATAATTTTTACATAATATACATTTCAGAATTTTACAATTCCACGCAGACGAAGTCGCGGGACACTGCTAGTATATCTATAAAGTTTACATGGTAATAGGCAGTTTGCACACGTGCCCAATTGTACAACGAACATAAGCCATTGTACATTGAGAACGGAAATTTCACAAGTAAAGTAGCCACCTACTTGAAGACCGTTGCGACACAACGTCGTAACGATTCGCTAAAAACTTTTACTTATTACAATTTACAATTACGTCGTATTCATTAAACGGGTTTACGCAAAAAATATTTCTCTAATTCCCTAATTAACGAACACTTGACGCGTGCGAATGCACCAACAGAATATACATACATACGTAACAACCCGCGTGTAATCGCCTAAGAGGTAAGAGGAATGTAATATCCTCCAAGTTTCACCAGTTACGTTTACATATTTATGTATAGTTAGATATATTAATGCGTGAAAAAAAAATTTGCAACACCTTTTCAAAGGTAATGTGTGCTCGAATTAGTGAAAGCTTTGACATAGTAGAAGTTTACATACAGAAAGGCTGTGTACTGTTTAAAACTATTTGTTCATATGATCATGATAAACCCATTAATTGTTCAACTGTACATAGACCTAACTGTGCATGGAGACAGATTTGATGAGTAATGAACAAAGGCAGCTTTAGTATAAAACAATGCAATGCGAACTAAATACATACATGTATATTATTTAACTCACTATATTTTTGTTTTCCTCATTCAATATCTGATTCAGAGGCATTAATGCACATTACTCACATAGAATTCCTTGAAAATGTACTGAGGAACATTCTGGTTACATTTTGTAGTCTTTTGAAACATCGTGAATAATTCATACACTCCTTATTGTTGCACCTTGACATTGTTTCTTGCATAAGATAAAGATATTAGGTACTTACAATGTAACTCCACTGCTCCAAATGTCTACTTTGATGCCTGAGAATTGTTCAGCTCCATTTGCAATCTCTGGTGGTTGAAAGGCTGGTGATCCCTGCCCCGTGTAGCATGTGTCCTCAGGTGAAAACATATCTAAAGCCTGAAAAAAAAAACAATGTACTAGAGTGTATTTATTTTTTTATGAAATGCTCGTGAATGACCAAATGTTTGCACATTCAATTTCATCGTACATTTGAGATATTCTGACAAAATGTTTATCAAAATAAAAGATGATGTGTTATGAGTATGTCACTCTTTAAACATTCATCCAGTTACCTCAGAGCCTGGTGACACAATATCAATCATTTTATGCTTTATATTAATGTTGAAAATAATCTTTTACCTTATTAAACATAGATGATAATGATGTCTTTGTAAACAACTAATATGATAAATCATTGATTGTAATCAGCTCTATATTAGTGTAATCTTTGTTGTAAAAATGGTATATTTATTGGCCACATAATGACCATCAGTAATGTACCTTAACATCTGATAAAAATGTGGTAGGTATTTTCTGAGAAAGATTCGTAACATACCAATATATTACAATAATGGCAATACATGTGACACAGAAGCAATGTCCTTTGAATAGTACCTACATATTATCTCATACATAAGTTGCCACCTATTGTAATCTTAATGTAGTCACATTGGGAATTGGTGACAAACAAAGTCATAAACACAATGTTATTGTTTAAGAAACAAAGTGGTTAAGCTTGTTTGCTGTACAGACATTGTACATAATATATATTGTTTACATATATATTTGTGAGTAAATATAGCAAAAACCGGGATCCTAAAAACCTACAGGATCTACAGTCTAACTCCCACAGGACTCTAGTAAAAGGCTTGTTAATATTAGTTTTTTCACTTAGTATTAGTCCTTACAGACACTATTACTTAGTAATAACTGGTATAAAGCATTCCAATCATGCAGGATTGGAACTGTTGGTAAACATTAGTCCAGAGTAATTTATAACACATATTGGTATGAGTGCAGTTTGTAACATCAGTCCTATTTGACACAGATTACAGAATCACTGCTACTTCTGAAGTGAAAAAGTGACCATCTCAGTCCTCACTGAGATGGTAACTTTTTGTACACATGCTAGAAACTGTAATATGATTAGTTTTACAACTTTTGCTTCAAGGTAGAAATATGTGTAGCACTGGTACATCAATGTTCAATTTTACTTTACTATTAAAACAGACTTACTTAATAGACAAACAGACAGATATACTTAATTGCACACTAAAGAGATAAAAATATACATTGAAGGTAGTTGGTATATGTTGAATATGTATGTATAAATGTTGAAGGTAGGAACATAATTTAATATAGAAATAATAATAATACATTCAAAGAGTTACTTGAATCTGTTCCTCTATTTTCATGTGAAGCAAAATTTAGAAAAGGTTTAGAGAACACAATAAAATAAAAAGAAAAACAGATCCACAATTAAAATATAAAACATTACTTCTCTCTGCTAAGCCTGCACTTTGGTTGGGTTGGTTGCACTGCACAAAGTTGGTAGAAATCTTTAAGAGGTCAGATTTAGCTATTCTATTATACTGATCAATATATTACTCTTATAAATGCAACATACACATATAATAATTAGAATGTAGGGTTCATCTTTATAGCATTATTTTGTACACAAAGAATATATTATGTCCTAAAGTTTGATGGGGAAGAAAATCTGTACTCACTTCAGCGACTCCAAAATCAGTTATTTTGAGTGTCTGGTCCAATGTCAAAAGCAGATTTCCCGGTTTTATGTCCTTGTGTATAACACCTTGTCCATGTAAGTACTCTAAGCCATCTAACAGCTGTGTGAAGTAGTTGTGTGCTTGCCGCAGAGGAAACTTCTTACCGGGACTAGATTCTAACATATCCTAGAATAAAATTGTATTGTTGAGAAACACATTCTATCTTATTTCATTGGTATCATTAACTTTTTATGGTCCACTGCTCTACATAGTCCTCTCCAATAGCATGCCATTGAGTTTCATCTTCAACTCATTCATTTCCAACCATTGACATCCACTTCACATATATCAATGAAAGTTACTCACATTTCATGTTGATACAGCAATGTCATTTATTCATAGCATTAATAATTGTTAATTGAGGGGAGTAAATTGTATATTTCAGACAATATATACTCTACTGGCCTTTATCACTCTTATATAGATTTTTTCTAACTTACATTTTATAGTAGTGTCTTAGTTTGAAATTGTGCAGTTGTATGGCAATAGGCTCACCACCTATTCCATACTGAGACAAAAACTTAACTGGCAAAATGTGGGAGTGTACTACTCACCTATGCCTATGTCTTTGGGGATTACAGGGGTGATGTTACACTGTTGAATATACTTATACAAAATAAACTTTATCTGTATAATAGTGTTCAGTAACACATTCTTTTATCTACTCAATAAAAATTCAAGCTTTAATAAGTGGTATAAATATATAGTCTGATAGATATTTATCTATGCATGAAATATAGATATATATACATAGATCATAATGTATTTTTAGTGTAAGGGCTAATTATTTGATAATGGATTTCAATGTCACTGAGTCCACATTAATAGCATGTTCACTAATATGTAAATTGCAGGTGTTGTTTTGATATTGTGTACCCAAATGACCATGTTAGAAAAAGACTGTGACACAATATGGTAGGACCACATTTGTATAGTCAAAGAAAGTATGACTCAAATTATCGCAAACATAGGACTAAAGCAAATTTTTACAAATGTAGGCCCGTCAACTGGCTATTGAAATGTGATTGTATAAAATGCAATGTGAAAGGGCATATTTCAAGATTAGATTGCAACAGAACTCTTCATCCACCTTTTTTATGGCAAAGTGTGTGTCAAAGCTATGTTAAAGAAATGTATAGTAAACATAGATACACAAATATTTATATTCCAGCATACATATCAGTGTTAGTAATATATTATATGACTGTTCTTAGCATATATGTATTATTGCTGATTATTAATATTATTTCTAACTTAAAAAATAATACCTGAAGAACACCAACACAAAATTCCATAACTAGATACATTTTTTGTTTTTCATCATTATACATAACATCGACTAGTTCTATCACATTTTTATGTCTAAGTATTCGTAGCAATTGGATCTCTCTCTGTACATTTTGTTCTCCATTTGGTATTCTTCTCAACTTTCTCTTCTTCAATATTTTAACTGCTCGCCTACACAGGGATTCAGAGTCCAGCATTTCCTTCACTTTACCATAAGATCCCTCTCCAAGAACATCACCCATCACATACTTTCCAACCATTTTACATTTTTTCTTCTTGTTTCTGTATATTATTTCTGCACTATCGACTCTATGAAAAAATAGGTTAGTTTGGTCTAAATTAAGATCTAATTCATCAATCTGGTCGTCGTCTAGCCAAGTCACCGATTGCGGCTCTGGGCTGCCCTCCAAGAGAAAATTCTCATCACTCTCTTGCGGTGCAATGATATTCGATACTTCATACTCCACATTTTCATCTGGAAGACTTTCACTACTACTGATTTTCCTACACATTCTTGGATCCATTATCTATCAAAACAACACATTTGTAAAACTGTCCATAAATCTATGCTTCTTACAAGGCTTGTGCCGTGTGATAAAATATAATTATAAAAGTAATCTACACATTTCTCAAAATATTTATAGTCCATACATATTGGACAAAAGATTTCTATAAAAATTGACTTCTGCTTTGCGATGAATAAAAGTAAATAAATTATGAACTCGTGAAAACTGAAACATCGCAATGAAACCACAGAGCACAGACAGTAAATTAAAATGCACAGGTGCTACCAATAAAAAATAATCAGGCTGAATGATCGTATTATTCTTCTACCATAAGAAATGACGTAGGAAACAAAACAATGTCAGTCTCGTAGAAATCTGTCAAAATTGTAAAAAAAAAACATTTTTATCCATTCCTTTTTTAACCAAAAAAATATGATTTTTTCTAAATCGCTACATAGTAACATAGATTTTAAATAATATCCAGTACGATGCTTTCATTTATAAGACTAACAAGGTTTGTCGTCAATTAATATAATTGTTGTATGACAGTGCTAGTGACAATCACATTGTTACCAATAGTTCTTTACCAGACATCTCAACGCCTTCTTTAGATATTTTTATATACTATTGCAAAATACTGATCACTTTCAGTTAAATGATTATATTAATCATCTGGATATAAAATATATAAGTAAGAAGGATTAAAAACTGTCCGTCAGAATGATTGTGTTAAACTGCAATGGTGCTACTGTAGCGACAGAAATTTTTTATTGAATGCGGCAAAAGTTCTTGCACCAATCAAGTACAAAATTTAACTACGTAACTTCACGCCTGTAATCCCCGAAGAGGTAGGAAGAGGAATGCAGAACACACCCACTCCCACAAAATTTAACTAACTTACATTAATAATCTCTTTCCTATAATTATTTTTTAACTAATACTTTTATTGACATCTAGTAATGACTACTACTGACTGTTCTATATATTAAATAAAAAAAGTGTTCAACTTGAGTCGGTACTATGGTTATAAGCACTGGCAGGTTATTTTAATTTACGAGGTTATAATACACACTCTGTGCTCTCTGCCTACCCCGCAAGGGACCTGGCGTGAAGATATGTATGTATGTATGTAATACACATAGAGGTGCTATTTGTTCTGATTGTGTGTGAGCACTTTGAATTCATGTCTTGCTCTGTCCTTATAAAACAATAAAAAGTTTGCGTGGCATGGTATCATTTGTATGATTAAATATTATATTAACAAATTAATACACAAAAGTGTTCAGATCAATTTTGAAGAAAATATTTAAACAACACCACCTTACGTCATGTTTTTAATTATTAAGAGATTTTTTCACATACGAATAACATTGTTTTTATTATCTGTTTCCTCTTATTTAAATATAGGCGCGAATTTCAAATATGACATTGTAATACCTATTTGCACGTACTAGACAAAGACCAAAGTCATTTTCCAAATTATTTGCTCTTCAACTCTTCGGTACAAATTTACAAATTACACATTTAAAAACTTATGGCCCATGAATGAACCGATCAAATCAAATTTTTATAGTAAATGGAAACGTGCACTCAGGGCTTTCTGATATATCGATGACCAATTTAATGTTAGTGTAAGTATTCTTAGTATAAAGGCAAAAAAAAAATGTTTGGGAGGAAAAACGCAAAAGTTGCTGACCCGTCAAAATTTGAATAATTTTCTAATATTTATTATGGAATCCCGCTATTGAGTTCCCGGGGCAATCGCCCCGTCTGCCATCCTCTTAATTCGAGCCTGACCGCAGTTATTAGAATATTCGTCAGCTGCTCATATGCCAAGATTGTTTATTTATTACACTTTTCATTAAATGTAATAAAGTCCATATAATTACTGATCAATTACAATTAACGTTCTGGGAATTTATGTAGTCTGGTATATAATACATAATATGCTAATTAATCTGGTTACTTTGACGAAAATGAACGTTTCACGAATCCTTTATCGAATACTAAGCCTAGGCGATATTGAAATACCTTCAATATTAATAAAAGTTTAATTTCGTCTACATAAAACATTTTATTTATCAACGTAAACATAAACTGAAACATATGTAATTTTATTCGCTTGAAACGTTGTGCACAATTTTTCCAGATGATAATTTTACTTCTTGTACTTTTCGTTCATTTCCTTCTTGAGTATCGAGAGACGAGTGAGGCAGGCGTCCCGCCAGGCGCGCCTCTCGGGCATCCGGTCCAGTGGGACCATCTGGTTGAGCTGCTCGCAGATCGAGTCTGCGTTAGGACATCGCGTCATACGCGGTGTCGCGCCCATTGTGTTGCTCACACTGTAGATCGTTTCTCCATAACTGTAACAATGTTTAAGTTAGAAAATATAATACAAAAGAAAAATAATATATTGTATTCACGTGAAATAAAAACTATGAATACATGTCAATGAAGTAATAAAAATAGACCGTGTTATCGCTTAGAGATCCTTTCACGACAAATTAGCTTTCAGAACCTTATGTTATGGAAATTAATGAAAAGTGAGACAGGTGTACAAAATGCTGAAATTATAATATAATTCCAGCATATCTATATTTATATGCAGATAACATTCATAATTTTATATTACAAAACAAAATCGTAGTGTATTGGGAGCAAGTGTTCATACGTACAAGGACATAAGCCTACCTATGTCCTTAAGTCATAAGGAAATTAGTGAAAGAGAAAAAGATTTTAAATGTACCAACAATTTACAAGTGACATCCAGTGCATGTTAATTTGTCTCTTAAAGGAAAATTAGACGTAATACTTTCTGTGGATAAGCTTAGTAGCTAAGATTGAATTTATACAACACATTCCTTACCGTTCAATATAGCTCTTCATTCCTTCAGCGTTGAGATGCGCGGTTTCCAAAGACCCCAAAAATGCATATCGCATACCGAGACCTTCTGATATCACTTTATCAATATCCTCAACAGTCACCACTCCGTCAGCTACCAAGCGCCATACCTCATTCAAAATGGCATATCTGAAATAATAAATGACAAAATAAACACCATCGTTTTTTTATTTTCAAAAGTCTAATGAAATTTGTGAAAAATTTACATAGAGCTGTATAATATTGAACACATCAATTAAGTACATATTCTAATCATACGTAATTACTTACTGAATGCGGTTCAAAACAAAACCGTCGATTTCTCTCGATAGCAACACGGGTTCTTGACCAATCTCAATCATGATATCCTTAGTTTTTATCGCTACCTCTGGCTTCGTCCACGGCGCGGGTACTATTTCAACTAACGGCACGTAGTACGGTGGGTTCACTGGGTGTGAAACGATCACCTGAAAATACAATACATTACATTTAAATTTTCTAATGTATTAATATATTAAAAAAAAAAAAATATTTGGCTAGATTTCCCCGGTGATTGACAGATTGTAAGCGCGACTGCCGATCGAGAGTTCGGGCTTTTATAACTTAGTGTTGTTAAATAGAATTTCTAGTAGTAGCTCGTAGTTTGCATTTGTGTCGGGTGTACGGCAATAGACTCATAACCTATATTATATCATAGTGGGACACAAATGTAGTGAAACATAGGTAGGCAGAGGAGTGTCTATGCCTACCTCTTCGGATATTACAGCCGTGATGTTACGTTTCTTTTTATAAAATATTTTTAAACCTTACCTGTGATTTGTGTTTCATGCCTTCCGAAAACAACGAGGGCAAGGTAGTGCTAGTGGAACTTGACAGGATCGTGTTATCGTCGACTACCTTATCCAAATCTTGGAAAACTTTTTTCTTCAAATCTAAATTCTCAGGGACACACTCCTGTATGAAAATTGTCCCTTTCACAGCGGTCGCGTAGTCTGTAGACCCTGTTATAATAGAAACGCAATCCATATAAAAATTAAAAACTTCTCGAATTGTGCTTCTTTAAAACGATCCATTGAAGAACACAAATATTTAAATATCTCTTACACTGCAGTATCTTTGGAGAAGTCGAAGCTGTAATACAAATGTTGATAATAATGCTGATGACATAGTAGGTACATATTGTACACTATATTTTGTACGGTATCGTAAATAGCAAACGTAAATCACGTTCCTTTATTATCTTTTTTTTATTTACGTTGTACTTTTCATTTCCTTAGTACTCTATAATTATATATGTGGATAATAGTTTACATATACGACTACTTCTTAAGCTATTGCATTACTTTTTTTTATCGTTCATGGTTGCATTACTATTAAGATCAAACTCTAGTTTAGGACCAATTGTATGCATTGGTACGGTTGAAAATAAATTTAGATGTGTCATAAATTTTATTGGAGTCATTAAAGGCTATGTCAAAGCAATTGTTAAATAATATAGGAGACATAGAGGGCGACATGTCTCACAATAAACAAAATTCATCATCATCAGACTATTTAGGTCCACCGCTGGACATATGTAAGTCTCCCCTGAGGGGTTTTAGCCCACGCCCACGCTGGGCGTGGGGGTTATGGGCTAAAGTGCGGATTGGGGGTCACAGAGCACGGCTTCTTGCACCAATTCGTAATTTGTAACGCAAATTGATTTAACATTTTTTCAATTAGCGAAAGTGATATTTAATGTTAAAATGCAAATCATTTTGCAAAAAGACAGGCACCAATATTTAAACAGTATTCTCAACTTCTAAGCTACCAGTGCTAAATAAACAATACGAAATAATTCCCTACAGGAGGTAGCTATATACCTACTTGTTTCATACCAGTTAAGGGTTCCTTATAATTGTTATCGCGCGCTAGTTTCCTGATAAGCGTTGATACAAACGCTATCAGCAAATCTGCCATGCTACGTATAAACCTTGTTCCTAGTAATTTTGCGTGGCTAAAAGACGAAATGAACGTAAAGTTCACGATACGATTACATCGGTACACAATTCGTATAATGGCCGATCTCCGACTGACTTTCATTAGATAGTTCATAATAATATTATTGAAAACAATAAACCAATTCTTGTTTTTTCTCACTTATTGAACCGCATTATATAATGTTTAAACTGTTGATGACACTTTTCAGTGTTATCAACGAAGTGTGTACCTATTTAAATTATGCCATGTAGTGATAATATTAACTCGCTAATGTAAATAACGTAATCGTAAAAACATCAAATTAGTAGCGAAGTAGCGATATTATACTCGTTGAACTACTACTAGCTCTGACAGCGATGGCGAATGTTCACTTATGTAACATTCCATGCTGGTCTACAGAACATTAGGTTCACGTAATTATCACTGGTGCCATATAGAATACTGTCCTTTGTGCGATTAAATAAAATATCCGTGGAATAAAGACACCACTTTTAAAGCAATGGCCCAGTTTTTATTTATATAATACTATATTTATATACTATTTTTGTATGCAATATACTACAATGTATAATGCAAAGGTCAATATAATATACTATGCAGATGCGTACATTTTTTTTTTTTCATTGACGTGATTGTCATAAGGGAAAACATATCTAACCCCACAAAGCAAAACATATATAAAATTTAAGGGCGCGGCAGGAGTTACCGTTTTTTTTCGTTAACGTTTTTATCATAAGGCAAAACATTAAATAAACCTTTAAGGAGGCGAAAAAATTTCTTCCGCCCTGGGCGGCATTCACCCACGCTATGCCACTGACCATATGTAATACAAAGGACTACGAATAAGAATTTTCTCGTTGATAAAAAAACATATAAACCTTTGATGCATTTAAACTGGTCATCAGCGTTGAGTGTGCCTCGCAAAAGGCCGTCCTTCTCCAAGGTTTTCAGTTGTTCCTTGATGTCGACGAGCGCGTCCGACACCTGCTTCGGAATTATATCGAACACCGTCACCTGGTAGCCCACGGATGCGAACAGCATTGCCCACGAACGGCCAATGAGGCCGCTGGAACAAAACAAACTCATTATCACTTACGTATAATGGGCAGTTGCATTGTTTGTATTTAAAATAATCAGTACGCATTTGAATTAAATCAGTTAACATTAAAATTTTCTCGCCCGACAGGTGTAATATATATTACTACTATTTTACCAATGTTACATGCAAATATATGATTATAATTATAAAATTGAAGTATCACTGCAAGTATAACAGCAAGGAGTCTCGTTGTTCAAATGGTGAGTGGTCCTATGATCGAATCTCAAATCGGTTGCTGTTGGATTTTTATGCATTGAAATGTCTGATATTGGCTCGGAGTCTGATTATGTGCCCGGTGTATGGATATAGGCTCAGCACCTCTTCCATAGTGGGACGTAAAGTTACAAATAAGAATGTCACAAATAAGAAACATATTTCACAATTATATAACATATACTCGTATTCCTATATAATTATGTGTGTACTTTATTTCTGAGTTCACGATAAGAAAATGACATGTTACAAAACATTAGTCTGATATGAAGTTATCAATTAACCTTTGCCGATTTGTGCTATCTATCGATATCGTAATTTAACGCACGGTTAAAAGTATACGCAAATATTAGTTTAAAAATATAAATTAAAAAGGTCATCTGTAAGAGATATATATGTTTACGTATATCATAACATCACGCCTGTGATCCCTGAAGAGGTGGACGGAGGAGAGTAGCAAACTCTCACGTGTCATCACTTACCTTTACGTCCCTATGAAATATTGAGTGAGCTTGTTACACCGGACAAAAATCCAGACTCTGAACTACTTACTAGAAATTCTTAGTTAGAAAAATTCAATAGTGTCCATCCCAGGATTTGAGCGTAGGGCCTCTCGATCAGAACTCGCCACCGCGACTACTCGACCAACGAGGTAGTCATGTATCTACGTACATATTATGAAAAAGAATTAGTTCTTTTTTTCCTGCAATAATACATACATTTATTATACCTATTTCCTAGGGTAAGTACCGTAGCAAATTATATTCTCCTAATTATTACAACGCATTTAATTTCCGAGGAGGTTACGTTTACGTCTCACTATGGTATAGGGGGTGACACGATTATCAAACGCCGGGTACACATACAGATTCAAAAACACTACTAATGATTTCAAGAAAAGCCCAATAGTAAACGATCCCGGGCTCCAACTCAGGATAGGATGTTCCAGTTAGCAGTGAGCTTGTAACAGGCAGTCAAACCAAAATCGATCCAAAGCAAACGAAGCCCGATTATACCTACTATTTATTTATTTGGCAGCCATACCAATCGAAACTCATTTATAAACCAGGTTTAGATTTCATTTTATTCTAATAAAAAACATTATACATAGTTTCACTTCTAATTAGTTATAAAGATTTTTAATTTATAATTAGATACTATTGTATCTGGGGTGCTATAATAGTAGGTAAACTTAGGTTAACAATGCGAATATTGATGTACGTAGGTGCCGAAAGAGGTCAACCTTGATCAAATAGGCCAAATACTGTCTGATGGGGGAGTGAGAAGTCTCCTAGACGGAACACTATCGTTCTATATGTATGTATGTATGAATGAAAAAATGCAGTAGGTTTGTAAGGATATTTGGCACTTCATGCACTCTGCCCACCCCGTAAGAGACCTCATGTGAGATATGTATTCACTTATGTATGTTTGTATAGTATATCTGGTCAACAAGCCAATATTTTAAATTGTTTATTAAATGATGCAGGATAATAGCATGGGTAACATTGCCAGGTAACCTATTATATACTGGCTGTTATTAAAAAGGTAATAAATTTAATTTCCTTTGGGATATTTGCAACGAAATAATTGTGCTTCTATACGCAGCCGGTTAATTGAAAGCGGATAAGTAACAACATTGGAAAAATAATAATCATTGAACCAAACAGATTTAGAATATGTGCAAAATAAGGACTTAATAAATATTTATTATTTTAACAATAAATGTTTATTAAGGACAGAATGATAAAATTCGACGTAACAGCAAAGTAATACGAAGCGAATTTGCAAATTTCTATACTTACAAAGCATCTGAATGCAATAAGTGACTAGATATGTAGGTGGAGGTCACAGTCGCGTACCTATTACCTATTACATATATATATACTCTATTTGCATCTATAATTCTATCGAGAAATTAGACTGAAACTCGGCTTAATTGATCGTGCATTAATCGGAAAAATTGATCGTGCTAGGACAATTATTTATTCGGTTAGGAATATTTTTCATTAGCAATCTAACATTTTAAATAATTAAAGGAAAGATAACCTTACCTGCCAATGATGCCGACTTTTTCTGTCTTGAATTTTGGCGCCATGTCGTAACAAATTAATGTCTTGTGGTATTCAAGTCCCGAACTGCAAAAGGTAAACTGTATTCGATCGGCGTGCACTCTGTTAAAAGAGCGACGTGACACTGACTGACTATTGTCGATTGTCGACGTTGTCGGCACCAATATCATTGAAGAAAGACACTTATTGTAGAAAACAATAATGTATAACATATACACACATAAATGGATAAATACAAAATAGAACTATTTTCATCATATTCCTACGGCACACCTACATCATCTTTACATAGTTATCATCGATTTATTACAAACGTGTGTATTAAATATGTTTCAAGTCAATTTTAGCAACGTTTAAACTTTTTAAGGGAGGCTTATGTCCAGCATTGGACTGTAATAGGCTGATGATTATAATAATGATGAAGATGATGATGATGATGATGATGAAGAAGATGGTGATGAAGACGATGATGATGATGAAGAAGAAGAAGATGATGATGATTAAACTTCTTTTTGGACATTATTTAAAATATTTGGATATAGTGATGAAGGCGTGACAAAAACAAATACAATCTCCATTAAAACCCCGTTTACAAACTGAGTCACGGCGACACATTATTTTGTGAAAGGTACGCAGCAATATAATAAAAATTAAAATTTTCATACATTGTGTGTAATAAGTTATTTTTTTAATTATGTCAGATCTGTAAAGCTAAGTGACTGCCTCGTTGGTCGTGTTGGTTGC
>DWFO01001309.1:0-16286 GCA_018246595.1 Mimoniades nurscia nurscia | reverse complement strand
CTACTGAATTTTTCTAATTTAGACTTTCTAGCAGTGGCTCGAAGTCTGGAATGTGTCCGGTGTATGTCATACACCGGGCACTTTTCCAGACTTCGAGCCACTAGAAAAATCCAATAGGGGCCGACCCAGAATATGAATCCACGACCTCTCTATAGACAGGCGCGCTTGCAACCAACACGACCAACGAGGCATTAGGAACGATTATATTCGATTATCACTTCTTTAGCCCGTGAATACAAAATGTACACTCCCATACCCCGTACGAAGTATCTTTTATAATCCGCATCTAATAGCCAATGTCGCAAGTATTGCTATTGTGGGCAAAATTAATTTACTTTTGTATAGAATTGCGTGTCCGCGGAATTGGAGCGAGTCATCCTCATTCGCAATTATCTTATGTTATACTGTATCAAGACCCGTGGGTTGGTTCGTATTACATATGTGTTTTATTTGTAACCATAATATCTGACTGCTTCGATGATCTAGTGGTTGCAAGCGCGCCTGCTGATCGCGAGGACCTGGATTCGAATCCCGTTTGGGATACTATATAATTTTTCTAACATAGATTATCTAGTAGAAATGTGCAGTGGTGGCTTGAAGTGTGGACTTGTGCCCGGTGTATGGCAATAGGCTCACGACCTATTCCGTAAAAGGACGTAAAGTAATTGGTGAAACATGGGAGTGTACTACATTCCTATGCCTAACTCTTCGGGGATTACAACTGTGATGTTACGCTAATAATATGTTTGGAGAACTCACATGCGACTATCTAAACATGAATTTACATATACGTGTTTCTAAATATATGTACATCTACTTATGTTGGTGATTTTAGACCCAGGCACAGATTAATGACTGATGCTCCTCACATATGTACTAGGTATAAATGGAACCCACAGCCTTCAGCTTATAAGCTTGTGACTAAGTGTCAGAGTAACAAGTCATTAGGGGTGGTCACAAGTCAGTCATTGATAGATGTGTCCTATGTGTACCGGTAGAATAAAACGGGATAAACATGATGAGGATTATTATCGAAATTTAAGTTTAATGTCAGACAAGAAACCAAAGCGAGTATTAAGTTTGTAAGGAACTCAATAATAAAAACAAATTACATTTTTTCAGGTAAGCTTCATGTTCAACTAGAAACCGGCAGAACGGTAAGTACGAAAAGTTCATATGTGTGAGATAATTTTTTTGTACCTAGTATTTATTGTTAGGTGACGCAACTTTTTGAGCGTATAGATACGTCGCTTTAATAATATGATTAAAATAACATGAGATACGTAGGAATGGAAAGAAATGTTGATATAACCGTTAATCAATCTGAAGAAGGGTAGGAACATATTAATAATTCAATTGTATCATTCCAAAAAGTACAGTGCTGCCAACCAACGGATAATCTTTGAACAAAACAGACATTTCTCATATATGTGTATGATCGGAAAGCAACCTTTCACTTTAGCATTTTTAATCTTTAGTAACGAAAACATACATGTAAACTGAATATAGCTCGCTAGGTGGCGTTAATCACATTAACTCTGTTTGAGTAAATAATGCGGATCATAATAATAATTATGGTAACGCCTTTTTTTAGTTTATCGAGTTGTTATTTAAAATTATACCGTAGTGCTTAAGTATATGCTTTATTTAAAACAAACCACACAGATGAATAAACATCTTAAATAATGTGAACGTTGATATAATCTAGTAAATAGAATTTTTAATGTAATATGTTCGATAATACATATACCATACAGTCAGCTAATTCTTAGGTTTTGTCTAAGATTGACATTGTCAAACAACGATTCAAAAGGACAGATTGAGATGGTGTTAGGTATCCAATAATAGAATGTGCGGACTCTCTTGTAAAAGCAGCTTTCTGTAACTTGGTATTCAATTTCTGCAGTATAATGGTGCTAGCAGACGGGAAGTAAGATTTACATCCTTGACCTAGCCCTCTTTCAGTAATCAAAATAATAATTTACTTTAAATTATTTATTTTTTAAATCATTTTGTTTTAATATTTCATCACTTCGTACAATTGACCAATTTAGCGAATATTATATTTCGTTGCGTCCTCATAACGAAATTGGCAAATACAGGGGTACAATTCACAAACAATTGAAATGAAATTTTGTATAAAAATAATTAATTTCAATTAAAGTCTTAAAATAGTGACAAAAAAAAGCTATTTGGAAATGGTAATGTATTAAGATTTGCCACCGCGCCCATCGCAATGCCCACCTCATGGTAAGATGTCACCGTTGCTTATGGAAATTCGTAATATCAGACGAGTTGTGAACGTGTTTTCAAACTTGCAGAATTCTTTCAACTCCTTTTTGGAATAACTTTCGACGAAAACTGTACTTTAGAGTTAGCACGTTTTATATAACAGCGAGTGAACCAAATCGACAATGGTTAAAGGCTTTATTTCCAGCGAGTGATATTGGAACTTTCCTGAACAGTAATGTTGCGATGAATAAATGACAATATTGTTTAAACCAGACAATAGTTAAGAAGAACAGTAAAGACGTTATATTAAAAACACGAGAAAATTTGGGGAGAAAATAGGTAATATATAAAACAGCAAATAAAAAAAAACTATGGAAATTTTTGACATGTTTACCTACGCAGTTACTTTCTTACTCAAATACATTTACTCTACATGATAGGAATAACAATCGCGTAACAGTTTATTTAAGCGATTTATTGCAAATAGCCTATAAATCGAACGCGGTTAGGATATTCAGTGGAACGTGACAAAGCATGAAGACGTTCTGTTACCTTCATTGAATAATAGCATTCTTATAATATAAACAACATTCCGACGGCGGCAACCTACAAACCTCAATACTCAAGCGACGCGTACGGGCTCGTACAGATGAGGCGGATGAAACGAGCGGTCGAAACGCGTGTCAGTGCGTCTTAAATGACTCGCATACACGTAGAATGTTCCCGCAATTGCCAGCTATTTATACCTAATCCATGTTGTATAAAAGGATTTAAAAATATTCACTAAACGTGCGATGGGAAAATTCATGCTTAACAACATTTTTTTTTGCTGACTGCTCCGTTGGTTGAGTGAGTGGTCGCAAGGACGACACGCTTCACTTGTCTACTTACCTCTTCGGGGATTACATGTGTTGTTACGTTTTTGTTTTCTACTGCTGTTCACGTGTCTCCTCTGTGGATAAATTCTAATGCTTGTAAGTCGGTTTAGAGATAATAAATAGCTCTTTGGCATGTCAGTTACCCACGATGTTATTCTTGTCATCGTAGTTACAAGTGACATTTAATTGTCAAAACGCACTTAGTATTGCAAAGTTGGAGGTACGAGTTAGGATTAAAATATGGTTTCGGAGGGGACGGCTGAAAAATGACGTATGAGGACTAGGCCAATAGGAAAAATTGGCGTTGTAATAATCAAAAAAACTTAATGAACGAGTAATAAAGTATCTAATTAGACATAAGATGTATACATGACATGAAAAATATACGCGATAGTGCTGCGATACATTTTACGTGAAAAAAAAACCGAACATAAATAACGCAAGCGTTTTTTTCTCTACGTTTGAAAAGGCCTTACATGTGAAGAACGGAACAGGTTGAACGAAAGTGAATTTAAAAGAAGCGCAAGGCGAATGTGGTGTCTAGAGCGGTATGTGATAGGAAACTGGATACGCGGTTAAGAACAACGAAATTGAGACAGGCGGGCTTCGCTTCGATGTTTAGTACTTTCGCATTTGTTAACGATTTATGCAATTATGTATTTTTGTAATTACCTCTTGTTAATTAGACGAAAGTTTGAATATATGAAATCTCACATTTTTAATGCATTAAGCAGATAAAGGTGAATAATACATTTGTAATCAACGTTGTTAAAGGTACATTCACACTATATGAGTCTAATACATATAATAACCTAGAGAAGTACATATGTACTGTGTCGGAAATATCTATTTTAATAACAAAACCCTAATTTATGAAAAAATATAGTGCATAATGGTATTCAATAATTGAAATGGTAATACACTTTATCCCGTATAAAAGGTGGTCATGATTTTTTGTAGTATTTGAACAGATAACACAATTTTATGATTTATATTGTATAGTCAAAATGAAATAATAGCTGTTGATTTTATAGGGCATAGTTTGTATGAAGTTGTTTCATAATTGAATAGTTGAGGCTACCTCAATATCTGCTTGTTGTGACCATAATGGCGACGCTGGGCATGTTACTTGGGCGTGGCTGCTCGCACCACTACAGTTGATTCCTGTAAGCGACCACAGCATTTAGTCGTAGCAGGCTGAAATCTGTCAGCGCAAATATTTTAGGATTATTTCATTTACATGATTAAATTATGATCCATCTAAACTCAAGTATGTTTTACTCATGTTTATAATAAAATGGTTTCATATTACCCGAGATAATTATATCCGGTTGAGTCACGATTGCTTTACAGTATATCATAAAATACATATGTACGTAAAAGTACATCCTATTAATTAACGCGAGAAACGAAATGTAAATTAGGAAATTAAACAACTTTAACCAATAAAAATATCTTAAAAAGCTATGTGGGCATTTTTAAAAGATATGAAAAGAGTTGAAAAAATTATTCACCAGATAATGCTATGTACACACTAGATGTACATTGTACAATTGAACTAATTAAGTTTCATTAACGCTACGCTAAACGAGTCTTGCATAGTGTTTGAGTACATTTACATATGTAGTATTTGAATAACTCGTTACTCGTTTTTTATCACCTTTTCATTCATGCTGTGCTTTGTGGAGTCTAATGAATACGGTTTAGTAGAAGTGATTGACAGACTTTTGAATGACTACTCAAAATATTTTACACATGTACACATGTACACAGTGTCGTATTTCGTTTTTGGTTAAACAGAGAGATCGTATATGATTGCATATTTAAACAATTATGGTAAATGTCTGTGAACGAACTAAAGTGAGGACACTCTCGGGGCTATTTATCGATCTTAATAAGTGACATAAACATTTTAAATAAATAGATGTTTTAGTATTACATTCATTAATCCGTAACGGAGCACCACGCTACTATTCCACAGTAGGTACAATAAGTATTTTTTTCGCTGATTTTTATCTACCAACTTACCACAATTTATGAGATTTTCGAAGTTAATAAATAATGATAATTATAGAAATATAAACCGCGGCTCGACAAGAGAAGCCCTTTGGGGGAGGCCTTGGTCCGGCATCGGACTGAGAGAGGCTGATGATGATGACAATAAAAATGTGCGACGTTAAATCGCTAAAATAATGCAATGAATGGGACCGAATTGAGCTTTCGGATTTTTAAAAATCCACTGGCACCAGTTGTCGCCTTGGAAACATATATCACATATTAATGTTCTATTATATTGTTCACTCGTATGGGTCCATACATGTGCGGAATTCGTAATATTCGACGTTGCTCGACCTTCACCCACACGGTACATTGACCTGTCGCCTTCGCAATGGCTATAAAATAATAATTGGACGAGCGTCAGTGATTATTTATTTTTGACGATGGTGGGAAATAAATAATTAATTATTTGTAATTATAATTAACTAAATGAGATCATTATTTAAACAATACGTTTTTTGTTTTAGCTAATGAACCCGAAATGCTGTTAGTATGTGACTGAAACGTATGTTGTAATCGCAATTACCTAACTCGACCTAAAAAATTATGACATCCAACTTTTAAAAATTTATTTTAAAAAGGCTTTACGTAAAAATATGAAATATTATGTTGGTTTAAGTTTCGCAAAAGTATAGCCTCCGGACATGTACGACTCGAGCTGATTTGATTCACGGACGTTGGTACCTGTCAGAGCAGGTCAAAATAAACAATTTAATTGTGCAACAAAATATAAAATTTTTGTAATATTTTATCACATGCCAAAGAGCAAATAAAACTGTGTGGTAATAAAGAAAGAAAGAATATAATTTATTAATATCACATATACGCAAACTCATACATTCATTGATACTGAGGAAATATAGTAATTTAAATATTAATAATTGTACTAAATAAAAAATAAGTAAGCCAGTTAAAGAATAACATTGGCACGCGACCTCGTAAAGGTCGCATCCGATTGCTCCGGAGTCACACGCCGTTGGCGAACTGTGACGGACGTAGCTTGGTTTTGACATAATTGCAATGTGGAGATTGATGTGGTTATCAGATTGTACAAAGCGTTAGAGGGTTTAACGATAATAAAACTAATCGGGCTAAGTAAGTATTTATTTATCTTGATTAGATTGATTTATATTAGTTGGTCGTGTTAGTTGCAAGTGCGACTGCCGATCGGAAGGTCCTAGGTTCAATTCCCGGGTCGGGGACTACAAAATTTTTCTAAATTAGATTTTCTAGTATATAGTGGTTCGGAGTCTGGACGTTTCCGATGCATGGCGATAGGCACACCACCTATTCCATAGTGGGACGTAAACGTAACCGGTGAAACGTTCTACACTCCTCTGGCTACCTCTTCAGGGATTATAGGCGTGATGTTATGTTTAATGTTTGATTTTTCTGCATCGTCACGCCAGGAAATTCACGGGCTAGGCAGAGAGTACGGAGTACCAAATATATCTATCCGTACAAACTTGATGTGTTTCTTCTATATGAATTACTTTCTTTACACCCATGGCTGTCTCCTCCATAGCTCCTCCAGCAGTCAGTATCTAAACTATTTGGTTGAGGATGACGTTTCATAGTCTCCCTCTGTATTTGCCTGCATCCAGCGACCGTATGAAACTGTACCGTAACTGCACTATTATCAAATACCAGTATGGGAATGATCAAGTTGACTGATGTTTCCTTCTTGTAAATACTGTTTAAAGATAACGTCAATTTTATAAGGTCGCATGTACAATGTACAACACATCTATATAAGACTTTTTAGTACTAGGACGGTTTTATTAAGTAACTTATACTGCTAGCTACTCTTAAGTAACCACTGACATTTATGATGATCGATCATCTCGAAAAGTAAACTTTGATCGATCGCAGAGGGTGAAACAAACGTGTATCTATCTTTATACAACTGCCCTATTGCTTTATTTGTGAAATAAATTAATTTTCATATTAGCAATTTATCATATGTCATATTTATCCTCTAAATATATAAATCATCACTTTGTATTACGGTGTCTATGATTTTTGCCAAAGCATGGATACGTACCAATTTCATTACCCATATTTAGTGTCGGTTTTACTCGTATGAGTCAACATCATCTTATCAGTCATTATCGTTCTGTTACAGAATATAGGGTGGAGTGTTGTAACACAACAATATTGTGTAACAGCAGTCCACCCTTCGCCAACTTCATCCAGCCATTATCATCTGATTTCTTAAGATCATCAAACCAACTGGTTATAAGTATGTGACATTGACGGGTCGTAAACGAAATGACAGTTAAAGTAACATTAAATGCTTTGCGTAGAGTCATTTAAAGCGGAAACTCTATTGATCATAGCAACCGGGTTAGAGGACACGACGAACACTCGCTTCCGGTTTAAAAAAAAGGACCACAACTAATAAATGTTTTTTATTATCACTTAAACGGAATTGATTGTTCGTGAATAAAACATTTTCACGTAAGTTTTGACTTCAAGAATAATCCTAATTGCAACGGGGCCTGCTATGATAATATTTTTATAGTCTGCAGAACACTCTACTCAAATAATATAGATATATGTATGTTTACATTACTTTAACGCTAGGTCAAGTGTCAGATATTACTTTTATATGCTAAAAGATATTTCTTCACACAATGTTACTAGTGTAATTAATTTCTTCTGTTTATATTAATTAAAGGACAAATGTATATGAACAATTGTAAACTATTATCATTTCCGCCCGCAAACTGTTCTTAATGTACGATGGACTCAGTATTCTACGTGACATCACTTACAAACAATTATTTACCCTTATTTCAGAGCGATTCGTTTACTACCATGTTTGAAACTGTAAATTTTATTTATGATGCATGTATCATTATCATTAGCTATTGGAACATGGGTCTTCACACAGATTGACAGTGTTAAGACCATAATCTGCCACGCTGGCCAAGTGGCGGTTGGCAGACTTCACACGGCGTAGAGAACAGTATTTTTGACAATTCTAAGGTGTGCAGGTTTCCTCGCAATGTTTTTCTTCACCGTTATAGCAAATGATATTAAACTCAAATCGCACATTTAATAAAAGAGGTACACACTAGGGTTCGAAAACGGGCTTTCGGACTCGAATTTCAAATCATTGCTGCAGATAACTAAATAGGGAGTTGAAATCTAAACAACTAAATGTTAACTATTATTCAATCGGTTTATTCTTTATCGCTTTAGATATTGTCCAAGCATGGTGATGATCATGCGAAGTGCTCTATCATTACATTTCCACTAATATTTTAGAATAAAGAGCTCTATCATATACAGAGCTGTGTTATTAGCAACATGATTGCGGTAGCCGTTTAATATCGACTCTACAACAATTTATGTTGATTAATGACGTTCACTTAAAGATGAAACAACGAACTGATTACTTAACGTTGTCCATCTGTATCTCGTACACACACAAGCGATGAAGATTGTTCAGTATTAGTGAAGGGTGTCAGTTAAATGTTTTGTAATGTACCATATATACAACGAGGCTAAATAGCGCGTAGTGTCGGTCAAAATATTGTTGTATTTGTCTGCTATATTAATATTTGTGGTACCAACAGCAACTAGCTTCATGTAGAACTTTTATTTCAATTAACTTGTAGTATGACTTGCACTTAGTAAATAGTAGAGATTTTTGCTATGAACGCGGTCAACCATTGACTGGATGACTGATATTTTATATTTGCATGTTTGTAAATTGGCATAATTAAAAGTATGTTAATTTAACAACTCAAGATCGATATTCGATAAGTACGGATACATTTTTTGCTTGAACGAGGCCTTGTTGCGTGATTTTATATAGATTGATTCATACTTGGTACTTGGTACTTGGTACATACATTCATGATTGGTGTCATTACTCAATTGAACCAGTCAACAGTGACTAATCTATTACCTATCTCTGTGTACACGGAGCACCATTCGCGATGACACCTAAGTAATACATGTCATGACTAATTTGTATAAGCATCGATATTTGTATATTTCAAGGCTATATTTACGCAATATGTTGAATCAGTGATTGGATTCATATCACATATGTTGAAAGAATGAATGACCTTTGTAATCGGATTTTTTATTTTCGCTTAAGGCTTTATGACCGGAGTAAAATATACAAGCTTTGTTGTTTTGTCGCTATGTAAATATTCTTGAATCTACCGGAAGGAAGTAAACGCCTTTCAAAGGCTAGATAAAAAACACAATGAAAATTGTTTAAAATAAGTGTGTAATGTAATTAGCTTTTGTGCTAAACCATAAAAGGTTAATTGTTAATTAAGTTTTAATGTTCTCATACCGTATAATGTTATGTCTGTGATGTCTATCTCACGTGCTCAGCGTGGGAATTGTGGGCAAAAACTCCCCAGGGGAGGCCGATGTCTAGCTGTGGACTAAAACAGATTGAATATAATAATAATGTTAGATATGTATTTTATATAAACAATATATTCTTTGGTTGCAGTGGTTTTAAATGACAATATTTTTCATCAATAAGCAGTGACAGCTTAGTAGTTTATCCATTACGTTCTCTAAAGTACACAAAGTCTATCAAATCGAACATAGCAATTGTATTAGACCATAACCTGTATCCTCCGCCTACTAACTCACGCTTAATGTTAATGTATTTTACAAATTATGCAGTAAGTCGTCAACGATATTTATCACTCGATTAGTCAAGGTACACCTAAAGGATTGTGCATAAAATCCTTTAGATGTCTTATAACATCGTGACTCATTCCGGGTCAATATATTACCGTGCCAGGAGTAACTCTTGTGGCATCAATGATGCATATGCAGTTATCTTATAGATTCATTTAAGCGGTCTTCTGTTATGTCTTTACCGTAATACTTATGGCTATACGTTGAAAGTTGTAAGCTGTTGAAGGCTTGTAAAGTTAATAAGGATGAAGTTTATAATTCAATACGATTTTTTGACACAAGCAATCGGAATACCTTCGCTGACTCACAAAATTACTATAATTGTCACGAAGCCTTGAAAGTATAAAAGTAGGAATTCAGTTTTTAAATTGATATAATTTTAACAATTTACCAATGTCTTATCTTCGTATTTGTTTTGTATACTTTGACTGGTATGTTTGTTCCGTGGTTTTCAATTTTAACTGCAGACCCGATTGTAGGAAATTCATCACTGGTGGGAAATAAATATCTACAAATGTAGTGATCCCTATTATTTGTTCCTTATCCAGGCTTATGCTCTATAGAAAGTATATAAGTATAAATAGTCCTTTATACAATTGAATACACGAATAGACTGTCTTGGAAGCATAGATACGTTAGTTAATTTTAATTTGAGTTAGCTTAGTTTAATTCAAATATCCACACAATCAAATTTAATGATTTCGGTGACTGAAGTGAACGATTATAGGGATTATTTGTATTTTATTTTTAAGTATTGGTTGTTTCTAACATTTGTTTCTAACATTTACGTTTTTGAAATTTATGTTTCTGACATTTATGTTTCTAGCGTTTCCGTTTTTGACATTTATGTTTCTGACATTTATATTTTGTAACCTTTATATTTCAAAAATTTATGTTTCTGACATTTATATTTTTTAACCTTCATGTTTCGAACATTTATGTTTCTGACATTTGTGTTTCTAATATTTACATTTCTAACATTTACATTTCTAACGTCTGTATTTCTAACATTTATTTTGTTGTATGGCGTATGTGAACAAAATCGCGGAATAAATATAGTTTGATAGCACAAGGAAACACAACGCGCGAACTAGTTCTTGCCTCACGGCAAATTGATGGCCAATTGATGGTTACCAATGGCGCACTTTTTTTACACTTACGTATTGCGAGCGGGTGTTATTACCGCTGTTGCGTTAGATGTAGTCAATTTCTGTTTACGTTGTCACATCTTTTTTTAGGTGTGTAAGAATAGAGATATTTGGCACTCTGCGCTCTCTGCTCCTACCCCGCAAGGGACCTGGCGTGAAGTAATGTATGTATGTATGTATCTTTTTTTATTTTATTATTCGAGAGTGTTTTATAAGAGCATCCAATATACATATATTGTGAGTATGCTGGATAGTGATTACTGCAATGCTTACGAGTAGGTATCGGCGTTTATCTGGAATAGAATTGTGTGATTGTATGAGGTACGAACATTATCACACATTGCGACAAATACAACTATAAGTATAAGTATACAACTAAAAATTATAAGTAGGTATATGTTCAGTTTATATTTAGTAATATATTTTACTTGACTAGTAATTACAACGTATGCAGTGAAATCGCTTCACTTAGTAACATGCAATATCATTGCTCAATATCCTGACGAATTACTCATTTGTCCGATAATATTCTCTTGTACAATAAATAATCGGAAACTTCAGTCATTATTTTATGCACGAATAGTAACATTAAAATATGTAGTGGCAATAAAAAAAGTATTAACATTATCGAGCAAAATATTCAATGCTCGCCGTTTTGGGAGCGTTTCGCAAAGTACATAATCTTATGTATATAAGCTATCATTCTATTTATATCGGTTTAATTAATTTTGTGGTGTGCTATAGCGTTTGATTTGGTAATGCTATTTTTTTTTACTTAGATTTTCGAGTTTAAATTTCTAGTGGTGCTCAGAGTTTGAAATTGTGCCTCGTGGATGGGAATAGGCTCAACCCTTGTTCCATAGTGGGACATAAACGTCACTGGTTGAACGTGGAAGTTCACTACACTTCTACATGTTATGTTATGTTCGTTACATTTAAATGAATATCTGTCCATAAATGTGTTCGTAAATTGTGTTATGAATGCTTTCATGTTGTATTCTTTATATATTCAAACTATAATCAAAGCGTTCAGACGTATGTGAGTTTCACTCCTTTTATTACTATTCTGTACTAAGTAGTAACCGGAAAAATTGTAGAGTTATCTCGATAAAACGTTTTACTTAAATTTATTTACGGCATAAAGAGGGTTTTTTTCGTTTCCATACAAACTTTCGATCTCAATACTTGGGAAATATTTCAACGTAAATGTGATTGTGGAGTGGAGTGATTACGTGCGAGTTTATTATTACGGACTATATAAAGAAGTGTTTGATTGACGAAAACACTTCTAATATAATGTGAATGAGTTGAATAATTCCATTGTTTTATGTGGTTACGCAAAACGGCGTCTAAGTGATACCTTCAACATGTTTATTGTCAAACGGACCACGTTTCGACACCAGCGTAGTACCTTCTCGTAGCGGCGATCCGAGCGGCTTGCGATGCGATACTAATCTGGGCCATATTATTTCTCATTTCGCAAACCCTCGCGTCCACAGTCCGAATAATAACGCGATACACCACCTTATTACCGCGTTAGATAATGGAGCATAAAATTAATAGACCAGACACGGATTCGGCGTCACCGTACGTTTATTTATTTTTTTCTTAGAAATACTGACATACGTTTCACGGTTTACACATTTTTCGTTCTAAATTATAACAGGTACATCAACTCAAAACTTTCAAAAAGAGAAAAAAAAAAGAAAAACGCAACATTCACCGGTCAGGTTTCACAAAATAAAAATCGTAACAAACAAAAAAAACATACAAGACGTTTAAATCAGTGCGGGACGTGCGCGGGTCGTCGGGTGTGCCGCCCAGCGGGCTGGCGGGCCACTTCCGCTCTGGCTGGACACTCGACGGCCCCCGCACGCATTTAGTGCTACTCTTAGAATTAGATATCACATTCGTAGATCTGCTTCCTGCAGCCATTAGTAGCCACCATGATGACCATACTCGTGGCCGTGACTCACGACAACCGGGACGGGCACCTTCACGGGGTACGGCACCGGCTTCTCGACGGGGTAGGGCACGTGCTTCTCGATGTGGACGGGGTAGGGCCTGTCAACGGGCACCTTCACGGGGTAGGGCACGTGCTTCTCCACTGGGTACGGAATGTGCTTCTCGACGGGGTAAGGCGCTGGCACATGCACTTTGACGGGGTAAGGCACTGGTTTCTCGACGTGAACGGGGTATGGCCTGTCGACTGGTACTTTGACGGGGTAGGGGACTGGCTTCTCCACCGGGTAGGGCACGGGTTTCTCTACTGGGTAAGGTACAGGTTTGGGTACATGTACGGGGTAAGGCCTGTCAACGTGAACCTTGACGGGGTACGGCACTTCCTTTACGACTGGGTAAGGAGCGGGCACATGTACTGGTACCTTGACTGGGTAGGGAATCTTCTTCTCTACTGGGTAAGGAGCTGGCACTGGTACTTTTACGGGCACGTGGATGTGCTTTTCTACTGGGTAGGGCTGGGGCACGAACACCTTAACAGGGACAGGCCTGTCTACTGGCACATGGACGGGGTAAGGTATCTTCTTCTCAACGGGGTAGGGTTGAGGAACGTGAACAGGTACTTTGACCACCTCCTTGACTGGGTAAGGGACGTGCTTAACGACAGGGTAGGGCTGAGGCACGTGTACCTTATAAGGCACAGGGACCCTCTTTTCAACTGGTACTGCAATATGCTTCTCTACTGGGTAGGGCACAGGGACGTTCTTGACCAGTGTAATGGTCTTGTGCGTCTCATGGTGACCGCCGTAACCGCCGTAACCGCCGTAACCACCATAACTGCCGTAACCGCCATCGTAACCGCCCCCGAAACCGCCGTCGTATCCACCGTAGCCCCCGTGGCCGCCGTAGCCAAGGTTGATCAGTCCACGTTTTTCGTGCTTCTTCTCGTCGGCCGCCTTGTTGTCGGTCGCTGCCACTTCCGTTTCTGCTTTCTTGGCCTCTTCGGCTTGAGCGAGAGCCAGTAAAGCCACCAGACTGGCGGCCACGAGCTGTGAACAATAGTTTGATAAATTCAGTTTTATCATTTAAACCACCTTTTTAATGAAGAGATAAAATTAATTGACGCTTAAAGATTTGCCATTATTAATGATAGGTTACTTAATGTATTTGATGCAATGGTCGAGATTATGCTACGTTGATTATAATTCAATGAGAATCGATTGGCACCCGTAAATGCTGCTAAGGCTTTTTAATGAGTAGCTCGCATTAAAATTGCCGCCAGCATGCAGCGAACACGCTATGTTTCCGTGTTGAGCAATATTGCAACTGGGACAGGGAGCGTGGCAAAATCCAGGTACCGAACAAACTGGTCACTGTCACACGTCACGAACACAAAGCGTAACACACCGTGAGCTTCATGATGCTGAGCTTGTTGGTTGCACTGAAGGCAGCGGAGTCCTGAATGCGAATGATGCGTGGTGGTCTGCAGCTTCGCTATATATATGCGGTATGAGCGGCCGAGCGAAGAAAAAAAATGGCGGCGCTCCGTAGGACCACGTTACACTTTCGCTTTCGAGGGGGTATCGTTTCAAGCGCAAAGCCAAAATGCTCCATATCGGCTCAGTGCCGCCGCGGACCGGTTCTCTTGGACAATCCGAACGGTTCCTGAAACAGTTTACTTATTGCACGGTGGAATTATCAGATTGACCGATTTGCATGAATTAAATTTTGTCATCAGATTTAAAGATAATGCGACTGTTATTTAACAAATATGTAATTTATTTCAATTAACTAAATTACAACTACTTTGTAAAAATATAATGAATGATAATTTCATTGGAATAGAATTTTTAAAAATTATTCATATTAATTAGATAACCAAAATTTTCTAATTAAAGAAAGTAATTAAGCATTCTGCAAGGATAAAGACATTTGGCTCTCGGACCTCTGCCTACCTCGTGACGGACCTGGCGTGTAGATATGTTATTATACATCTAATTATGTATAAGCTATGCGATTATAAACAATTGAAAGTAATAGAAACAAATAATGCACATGTTACGATAAATATATAACAATCACTATCTTTAGCTTACTTTCTATAGACTTTCTCGATATATTTGACTACGGCGCTCTTTATCTTACAGCAGGATATAAAAAAGATGTTTACTAGAAATGAGTCGGAAGTCTCCAAAACTGATGCATGACGACAGTAGTGAATCTATAAGAATCAAGGCTGGTTGGTAAGGATTATGGCACTCTACTTGCTGCTCCCGGCTAATCTTTTAACGAACTATTAGTAATTTTAACAATAATAATAATAAAAATGTACACGCAAAATATGCCAGTGTCCTTTCCCACGTTATCCCGCACATTCTGGACCAAATAGTTTCTAGTTTCTACATAATGAAGCAACACACCACCATAGCCAGTTGGTCAGCGAGCGACGCAATATTCAAATCAACTGCATTAATGCATTATGTTACGTCAACGTTCTATCAATTGATAAATGGCCTTTGAAATGGTCCTTGCACCTAACAATTTATGTTACTAATATATGCTTATGTTTGATACGAATTTTAATTTTTGAAGAGTTGATATATGTCATACAAATGTATTTTATTAATGAATGTATAATTTATAAGAGCCATTGAGAATAAATTTTGACGTCAGTGAAAGTGATTGTATTTGCGTATACAGCAGTTTAAAATTGACAACTGAAAGGATTCAGTTACTGGTTTACAGTTACAAGAATTAGCCAACAATCATAACAATATCTTCTTTAATAGTGAAATATTAAATAAGTCAATAATTATGATGGTAATGAATGTATTATTGACAGTCGACGTCATTTTACTGTCGCAACAAAGTTTTGATGAAGCACTGAGATATTCTACTGCTCTTCTCTTCTTTCTTCTCTTCTATCTTCTTTCTCGAAAACCATCAAAATAAATGCTTTCGTGTTATTTTTCAGTAATGAATACAAAATCACACTATCTCTGCGCACGAACAGTTTCAACAAAAATATTTTTTAGTAAATGTAGGTTTAATTATTCGTCGCACGTTGATGTCTTTTCGCTTTGAACACGAAACGATATACAATAAAGGAAAATTGCTTATTTGAACCAAAATTTTAATGTAGCGTACACTTTAAATATTTAATTTTTGGTTATAAATAGGGTTTTATGTGATGGGGACGTCAGAAGTCTCCGAAACCGGCGTGCATGTATGAGGAGAGTGATGAATGTGGACGAAGCACGACAGGTGTGTAAGAATAGAGATATTTGGCACTCTGTGCTCTCTACCTACCCCGCAAGGGACCTGGCGTGAA
>DWFO01001308.1:0-16287 GCA_018246595.1 Mimoniades nurscia nurscia | reverse complement strand
TATGAATCAGGCGAGCTGGGGATGGAGCGACCGCCGGTTTTATAAGGCAGCGCGCTGTGCGGGGCGGCTCTGTCTTTGATCGAGGCGCTCACTCCGTCAACATCTCTAAAACTGTGATAGTGATCACGCTTGAATCATTTTAATTTGTATTTATTTAATTGTTAAGTTTGATTTATAAATATAAATTCAGTGTAACCGAGTCATGAAGTTTTTATATAAAAACTACGTCGAAAGAACAGTCGAGGAATAACACATACTATTCATTTAAAAAGTACACGCTCATTCCACCCGACATATACGCAAATTATTCAGCACACACATGATGCAGTTTCGAGTCGTCTCTCGTGAGGGACTCAGTCCATTTCGCGTGACGTCGTCCAGGCGATCCATATGTAGCTAACTGTCACTTCATACTGCACATAAAATGTCAGTAAAAAAGAAAATATGGGCGATAGCAAACTACTTGTAAGTTAAAGAGGTACTTAAGCAGCGTCGGCGCTGTGGCCCGCGCTCGCCTCCAGACGCGAGGCTTTCGAACGCTCAGAAAGAACATTTTTTCTAATTGCTAGTATGCCGTTGACTCCAACGGGCTTTTCCGAGGTTTTGACGACTCCAAGTAGGTCCGTCTGGTGACTGAACCTTCGACTCCGCCCGACGAGACAGAGGGATTGCTGCGCGTCCGCACGCCTCTTGTGAGACTCGGACCTAACTCAGATCGACACGGGGTGTGATTTTCGAAAGGCGATTCATATTTTTCAATCATTTCGCCTCGCATACTTGTATGACATTATCAAAACTGTAATGTGTTTTAAAGGACGAATGTCCCGTGTCACCGAGAACCGCACTATCCAATATTCCTATACTTAATTATTTTTTATAAATATTTTTGAATTTGTACAAGTTTATCTGACTTTTATTTAATCCAATGTAATTTAATAATCAATCATTTCTTATATACATAGTTATATAGCGTTTATATCTATCTAAGGATATGTCGACATACTTACTGTTATTTTGTAATTAGTTTTATATTTTTGCTGTTCGAACTAAATTAAAGCAGCTTTTACGTTAATGCGTTTTTCTATTATAAAAAGTGTATTAATAAATTTAGACCTTTGCCCTCCGTCAAGCTCTTCTTTATTATATGGCCAGTTGAACATCGTCTAACGATTTTCATTTTCTAAAACATTTTAACTCATGACCATATATCTTGAATGGAATGTCCGCATTGAATTATAAAAAATCATTTACTAGTACTGAACCAGTACTGAATAAAAGGTAATTTATTTTGATAAGGATTAATACCAAAGGATCAATGAAGCGCCCTTTGTAGTGGCAAGATTTTAATACAGTTTTGCAAAGAAATAAATAGTTATTTTGATATAGATATAATAGTTAACCGTATGGTACTGGGGCAATTGTTGTAGATAAGATTGTCTTCTACAAAGTCTTAATGCATTATTTTGTTATATAATCAATAGTTTTAACAGCGTACCCCATGTCAGGAATTTTATAGATATTGTATGTACCTACACTGGGTTACATTATTCGACTTCTAACAGGGATTCCTTTGGTTGTAAAGCATAATATAGGTAGGTACCCTATAACTTACTCGTAGTATTAACGTAGCATTCTACTAGTGAAATAATTTTTCATTATGAATAAGTAGTTTCGAAGATTATCTCCTACACACAAACTCACAAACATTAACTAGGTACCTGTTTATCGCAAACATAAACATTACCTCTTTATAATATTAGAAAAGTTCTTGGAAAATATTTAAAATGTTTTTCTTTATCAATTTGTACACTGTGCTCGATAAATAAACATTTAAAGGATACCTGAAAAGCGAATCCTATAAAAACTAACTGGTCGAGATTGTCTGTTGCTTCCGGTACAATGAAACAAATCAAACAAATATGTATACTCTGCATAATATAATAGCATAAGACACGTTCACGTCAGATTCCGTTCAGTTGTCCGACACGCGGCTCGCGGCGCACCACTTTCGTCGCTCGTCGCTCGTCGCTGGACTCTCGACGCTCGCCGCTCGCATAAGCCTGACATTAGGACTATCATCACTGCGTTCACTTAGCGCGCGCCGCAACGTGCTCAAATATTTTGATCTGTATTTAAACCGGTTGGACATGTCTCGTGTACTAATATGATTACTCGCTCGAGAACATAATTCGTGAGCTCTCGCGTAGCCACTAGCACATAACAGATACATTCCTTGTACTCGTATGTGTGAGTGTAAGCTGGCGACGACGACCCCGACGACACCACCGTATGGGCACACGAAAAACTTGAATTATTCTTTCTCTTTACAGTGAAATAAGTATTTTCATTATTATTCATAGCCAATTTTTAATAATCTAAATGAAATCATATACTTACATATTAGCCGCTCTATTATAAAAAGGCCTAGCAGCAAGTTTATATTTACACAACAAGAATTACATATGGCTGATTTAAAAAAAAAGTTACATCACGCCTATAATCCCCGAAGAGGTAGGCAGAAGAATGTAGAACACTCCCACGTTTCACCAGTTACTTTAAGGGCCCCACTATGGAATAGGTGGTGAGCCTATTGCCATACACCGGGCACATATCCAGACCCCGAGCCACTACTAGAAAATCTAAATTAGAAAATTTAGTAGTGCCCGACCAGAGAATCGAACCCAGGATTTCCCGTTTGCTAGTCGCACTTACAAAGTTATAACCAGCACGACCAACGAGGCAGTCACTATGTCATGAGGTTTATAACTACGGTAGTAAAAACACCGTAACAGGTATTAGAACACTTAATAATCTTTTGGATAAATGATATTAATAAAACTAAAATATATTTATATAGTAGGTACCTACATGCAAAACACTTGAAATTAAATACTTGCCTAAGGTTATGTTGGCAGTTTTATTTTTGCCACACCAAACGCTGAATGCTAAAGAGTTTTCAGCAAAGTTAATAAATTAAAAACTAAAAAACGGAACAAATTGCTCACTAAATCTATTAAAGGTACTCTGTTGTTGCAACAGGCTATACAGCGAAATGAAACAAATTGTATTAATTTTGTGCCTTCTAATACAATGTTCCAAAAGTACAATACGAATATGTATAAAATACCGAAATGATTATATTGTCCGAATGCGATTAGTAATATATTGCTTTTTTTGACCTCTGACCCGTAAAGTATTGCTGAACATTCACGGTAATTCTACCGTATTTCAAATTAAAGATACAACATAATTTTGGAAAATCTATCGTAATTTTAAAAGATTTATACCATCCGCTAGATTTCGGAGTTGGTAACATTGAGTAAGATCAATTCGCAACGTGACGTGACAGCAAGAGGTTATGATAACGTCATAATATTACATTCCCAGTGTTAAAATATTATTCCATCTTATTTTATTTTAAAATCATGGAAGAAAATGATGATTTCGATGACATAGCAGCAGAACACGATCAGCTAGTAAACGCTGTTTCTAAATTAGACAAAACCCAACACATCACAGCACCCACTCGGAACGAACCGACCAATATTAACAGTGAATTCAATTTAATAAAAGGCTCCAATAACCTAGACCTCGTCAACGCTGTAAAGTTGCTAGAAAAAACCGCACATCATGTGGAGATAGGTAAGAAATTAAAAGCTATCCAAAACAAAAGTCAGGTGCTTCCAAAGCCGCTCGAGAAGCCACAAGTAGAAAAGATCAAGCGTGAAACAGGTTATGCGGAAACAAAGAAAAAGATCGGTAGATGGGATGCTGTTGTCGCTAGAAGTCGTACTGTGGATTTTGTTTCTTTTCCGCTTAAAACTTTACGAACCAAGGTAAAACAGCCTCCAACCAAGAACTTCTTATCAAAACTTGAATTGAAATCCCCATTGGAAAAGGAACTTGAGGAGATTGACCCGCCAGTGGTAGCAGAAGATGAAGACGATGAGGAGAAATCCTTTCCTATGACTTATGAGGAGATGTTAGAACACAGGCAGCATTTAGCGAGATTAAGAGCCAAAGAGTCTTACAAAGCTGCTAAAGCTAAAAGGCAAAGCAAAATTAAGAGCAAAAAATATCATCGGTAAGTAAAATGCACTTTAAAATTCTCTTATAAATTGATGTTTGATAAATGTAAATAACTTACCATTTGCAATATTGGTATTTTTGATAGTCAATGAGTAAACTATGGTAGCCTAGTGGTTTGAAATTTAGCTTCTCACTCTGGGTTGAGGGTTATCATTTGGTGCTCACTTTTAACAGTGTTTTAAGATTAAATGTCATTTAATGTCAAAAACATACTGAGAAAACCTGCACGTCCTAGAGTTAACGAAAAAAAATTCCCTAGGGTGGGTGAAGTTTGACAACCCACACTATGGCCTTAATCCTCTCATAGTGGGAGGAAACTGGTGTCTTGAAATCAACAAATGGTTGTAAAAAAATAGTAAATACTTAAATAAAAGGAGAATCATGTCCAACAGTGGATTGCTAAGGATTTATCGATTTTAGTGTTGATTCAAATCTCTATACCTTTAAAGACTGAGTTTTAAGTCCTTTACAATTTTATACATTTCAGTATTTTAAAGAAGGAACGATTAAAGGAGCAATTAAAACAATTTGAAGAACTACAGATCAAGGATCCAGAGGAAGCTTTGAAAAAATTGGAAGCATTAGAGAAAGTTCGTGCATTAGAGAGGCATACACTCAGGCACAAAAATACTGGAAAATGGGCTAAGAGTAAATTAGTTAGGGCTAAATATGATAAAGAGGTAAGATTAAATCAATATACAGTAGAACCTCTGTAAGTTGAACTTTAAGGGAGACAATAAAAATTCGAGTTATAGAGTTTTGAACTTATCGAGATTTTCAACTTAAGCAGATTTTGATTTGACATAGAGAGGTTGAGATTCATTCTTACTAATTCTCAGTTAAGAGAGGTGAAATAAATAGAAATTCAGGTTACAATGGAAACAAACATATTTTAATTTATTATATTATATTTAATATATTAGTTCAAGTCCCAAGTTGGGCACTATGAATTTGTCTAACTTGGATTTTCTAGTAGTGGCTTGGAGTATAGATATATGTCTGGTATATGGCAATAGACTCACCACCTATTCCATAGTGGGATGTAAATGTAACTGGTGAAACATGGGGGTGTATTATATCACAAGTGTCAGACATGACCTAGTTACTTGATATTTTCAATTTACATAAAAACAATCTTGTATGTATTAAAATATTTATTGTGAATAAGATTTAAAGGTCCATTTCATTATATATTTTTTATGGGTTCTAGTGCTTTATTTCTAATAAGGAGGCATTTGTTAAATGTATTATTGTTTTAGGTGAGGCAACAGCTAGCAGAACAATTGGCTGTAAGTAGAAGTTTAACTCATAAAACACAGGACACAGCAAGCACAGATGATGAGGCTGATAATAATGAAGTTATTTCAGATTTATTATTGTCACAAGATCCTCTGAATCCATGGATGATGAAGAGATCAGATAAATCTAATATTGATGAGCAGTTCAACTTTGGGTACAAAAAATATTTAAAAGATAAAATATTTAAACACAAAGATAGTGATTCGGAATCTGAAGAAGAACATGCTACAAATAAGACTCAGGCAAGAGATACAAATGTGAACACAATGAATATTCTCAAAGACAGTGTAAACAAAATAAATGCTATAGTGACAGAAAAAGAAAGTATGACCAAGGAAGAACCTGTAAATATTAATACAGATATCAAATCTCCAAAAAAACAAACTAAAAAACGAAAATATAGTAAAGTTATTGCAACTACAACATGGCTTGTAGAAAACGTAAACACTAAAGAAAGTGACGTCCAAGACCATGAAGATATTTCAGAAGCATTTGACACCTTTGAAACCAAAGTAGCTAAACAAGTCGAAGAAAAGTTAAATAAACTCAGAAGAGATATTGACACTCTAGAAAATATGTCTAGAAGATCGGTAGAGAAAAAGCCAAGAAAACTAAAGGGTGATAAAGATAATCTTGAGTACTTAAAATTAAAAAATCAGAAGGTCAAAGCAATAATTGATGAAGCACTTATTGAAACAAATACAGATAATACAGAAGTTCAGAAGGCGGATATTTCTATGAAAGAAATACAAAATCGTCAAACAGTCCCAGCTAGAAATGAGCAAGAGAAAAGCAATACTGACATAGATCCCAACAGATTCATAGAGGTTAAACCGAAATATTTAAATACAGTACTACCAAAGGGTGCAAATGATATAGATGAGTTGGATGATGAACAAGTAGTGCCTAAAGTCGATATTGAAGAGGTTTTTGAAGAGGATGATGTAGTTGCAAGTTTCAGGCAGGAAAAAGAAGATGAAATTAATAAAGACAAGCCTGAAGAAATTAACTTTGTTTTACCTGGGTGGGGTACATGGGGTGGCAAAGGTATAAAAGCGCCTAAGCGCAAAAGAAACAGGTTTATAGCTAAACCAGCTCCTAAGATACCCAGACGTGATGAAAACAAGGGTGATGTTATAATTATAGAGACTAAAGATCCTAAATTGACATTGCATAAATTAACAGATGTACCATTTCCTTTTAATAGTGTCAAGGATTTTGAAGCGTCAATCAGAGCACCTTTGGGCAATACATTCATTCCTGAAAGGGCTCATAAGAAGTTAATCAGACCAAGTATTATTACAAAAGCTGGTACAGTCATTGAGCCAATGGATGAGGAGGAATTGCTCATGCCAAAAAATAGATCTTTCAATAATGAAGCTGTAATCAAATTACTTGCTAAGAAATAAAACAATAATTTAATAGACATAGATTTTATTTTAAAACTAGCCTAATCCTAAATACCAACACGTACAGGCGGTGATACAAGTATGACTCCATCACCTCTTACAAATAACATGGGAATATTTCTTTTTGTTGTTCTATACACTTCTTCATATGTTTCTTCATCAATCTCAACTGTTGTTATTGTTTCTTCTGCATCGCCCAAAACCATGTTCAGATGTTGATCATAAGCCTGTTCAATAATTTCTCATTAGCATCAAACAGCATGTAAGTAGTAAAATTTAACAACTCACCAAAATGTCTGTAATGTGTGTATAATCTTGTGTGAATGTGAATTTTGACATAAGATGACCATACTATTATCAATGTTTGTGTAAATTATATCTATTAATTGTTTAATACATGAAAAAAATGCTCAATTTTTGAGTTTGTTTTGAATTTTTTGGTGCTATTATTACTAATTTAGTAAAAAAAATATGGTGATATATAGCAAATATTAATCTCAAGATTTTCTTACAGACTGCCTTGTCGGTTGAATGGTTGCAAGTGTGACTGCTAATCTAGAGAAATGCACTATCATACCAGTGATATTTAAGAAGTATGCGGGGGAGTGTAGTACTCTCCATGTTTTACCATGGTGTAGATAATGAGTCTATTGCGAACCACCAGCCATATATCCAGACTCAGCAATTATTTATCATTATAAAAATCAGACATTACCAGACTACTATGAGCAATCTAGATGAGCCTTCCTCTGACTCCTACGTTCCACTAGTTAGATTTACACCCGAGTGGGGGATAAGCCTATTGTCATAAACTGGACACTAAACTAGACTGACCAACTGATAGTAACTTTAAGTTTGTACCATCTAGTTAATTAGTCCTTCGTCATTATGCTTACAAACATTAAACTAACAAGGCTATCACCATTATTTAAATTTATTTGATAATACTGTTGTGTACATGTAATATTCCTTCAATAATAATTTGACACAATTTACTCGGTACTAGACAAAAGTAACATTGTCCATACAATACTGCTTACTGTTGACATAGTGTGGTTTTGCTTATGCAACTTGCAGTACTACTGAAATCATAAAGTCAATTACTATTTAGGGACAAATACTAAATTGTACATGGCAGTGAAATACAATACCTTATTGCACATACATAACCATCTGATTGCCGTAAATAGCAATAAAAACTTACATGTAATTTCCCGCGCAATTCACGTTCATTGCGCATTTTGACATAAATTCTTTCATCCAAACTTAGTCTTATCAGATCCAGGGGTTCTTTTACTGTCATAACAGTAACCTAAAAAGAAATACTATAATCAAAACCATGCAAAATAACAATGCATACATTGTAACAATTAAGTAAATATTCTACGTTTTCAGCTTCGTCGGCCATGGTATTTTTTTATTGAGAACTGTCCTCTGTCGCCACAGTGATCTAATTGATATTATTATAAACTAGGTATTTCACAATGAATGTACACTCGTTAATTGAAAATAGTCGTTTGTTTGGTTATTGGTTATATTCAATTATATGCCGCCGTCAACCACTCAAGAAATCGTTTCACTAATGTCAGTGTCATGTCATGTCAGCTCAAGCATTGGATTGGGCAGTTGGGTTGGGCACAAACACACACAGATCTGAATTTTATATTTTGACACAGTAAAATTATATGGAGGATATGTATACATATACTAATCAGATAAAATAACTAGCTTCGTTTAAACTAGGCGTGGGTATTGGCCTCGACTAAAACGTATTTTTACTGTTAATTGTTTGTTATTTTATTAAGGTAATTATCACATTTAAAAAAATTAAGGTTGCAATTGTAACACCATTTGTCATCTGTGCTCTGTGATTTTTCGTTTCTGTATTAACTTAATAAATTTTTAGACTTTATTATCTGTGTATAGCGTATATGCTATATTACACGCGCTCTTTGCTGTCTAGTTTTGCTGTTGTATGAACGTCTACTTGTGTTAATTAAAAAATAATGTTGACTTGACATTATATCACGTTGCTGGCATAAAATGAAAATATTGTAAAATCTGCGTAATTTATTTGCATTATGCTATCTTTGTAAAGTATTTGTCGCACTATTACTTGAGGATATACAATGGTTAGAAGCGGGTAAGCATGTACACAGTGCTGCAATGTTTACTCCTATTTGAATGTGTTTATGGATCGTTTGAAATTCATTTTCTATGTTCAGGCGTGACCGAGATAGAGACCGTGACCGGAGGCGATCACACAGTCGTTCAGCGACACCGGATCGGAAGCGGAGACGATCAAGGTCGCGCAGTAAAGATAGAACTTCTAAATCTTCAAAGAGAAAGCGCAGTCGCAGTCGAGAGCGGGAGTCGAAGAGGGATCGCAGTAGAGACAGAGACAGGGATAGAGATCGCGATAGAGACCGAGACAGTCACAGAGACCGTGACAGGGACCGGGATCGTGACCGAGACCGAGACCGGGATAGGAAAAGGTATGTATCAGTATGTAATGTATTGCGGGTATACTACAATCAGTCTCCGAAAGGTCCTCAGTGCATCTCAAACAGATAACCTTTGTTTATATTCTTAAGTTGGAGCTTGAAGTCTGTTGAACACCCAATGTGAGAGTTATGGGAAGTAACCCCTGTTAGGGAGAATCACTATCATTAAACCCCTTTTTTGACTACAAATATACACTGTTCTTTTGTTTGTGGCCACAGGCACATGGTTAAGTAAAGGTTAGTTGACTATATATACCCTGAGAGGAATTGGAGAGCTTGAGGGTATGTGCAGTTATAACAAATAATAGTTATCTTTAAAAGTATATGAGGATACAATATAAATTTTTAATTACAAATTTATTAAAATAAAACGATTGCTCCCATCAAGTATGTCTATTATTATAATACATTTGTAGTATATTTTCTGTTAATTAATATGCATTGTTTTAGTGATAAGAGAGATGACAAACGTAATGGCTCCAAATCATCAAGGAAGAAGACACCAGACAGAGATAAGGACAAAGAGAAAGAAGGGAGATCTAAGTCAAAAGAAAAAACCACCAAGTCTGATTCTACTGAATATGATCCGGGAACAGTAGACAAGGTAGTATTATTTTATTTGTGAAGTTGCTTTGGTGTAACCGATTCTTTTAAGAACAAGTGGTTAACTAAAACACCTTGAATGTTTACTTTAGGAGGAGGAACAGAGCCGTTTGGAAGCTGAAATGCAAAAGCGTCGCGATCGAATTGAGCGTTGGCGTGCCGAGCGTAAGAGGAAAGAGCTGGAGACGGCCAAGAAGGATGTCCAGAAAGGAACAGTAGTAACAGCCATACAGTTGCCTACTACTAAGAAGTGGTCACTGGAAGACGATTCTGGTGACGAAGGTACGGGTAAATACAAATTTATATCATATTTTTATTTAATCTGAATATATTTTTTTGTGTACAAGAGCAACTTAGTCATAAAATAAGAAACATATGTGTATTTTTTCAATAAAATGAAGTCATGGAAAGTTAGAATAAGGCTTGTGGTTCATTTTACATGTCTCATCCACTAATACCAGACTCTTTCATTATGATTTTAATACTTGAGCCGCCACTTAAGTGTCTCCTTTACCCTAGACATTTTGTCGAACATGTTTGAAGTTTAAACATTTGCAATGTAAATTTTGTTGCATTTTTTTTTGTATCCATACATAAATTTATTATATACAAAGACAATATCTTTTGGAAACGTTTGTATGTATTGGGCATGGCGATAAATGTTAAGGTAAAAGGTGTATGTGAAACCATGAAACCAGTTTAACAATAACTTAGCTATTTTATATGTCTGGATTAATTATACACATTTTTATATGTCTGGATTAATTATACACATTTTTAATGCAGGTGAAGATGGTGAATCCAAAGAGAAAGCTCCAATTGAAGAGAAGAAAGAGAAAGAGCCAGAGGAGGAAGAGATAGATCCACTGGATGCTTATATGCAAGAAGTACAACAGGTACAGTTTCAATGTAATAACAGTGTAACGGCTAGAAGTGTATGTATAGAAATATATTTGATCCTAATGTTATGGTTCACTGCAGGAAGTAAGAAAGGTAAACCAGATAGACCAAGCTCGTGGGATCATGAGTGTGCCAACGACGGGTGGTGCAGGTATTGAAATACTAACTGGTACCGCTAAGAGACCGGTCACTGAACAGAAGAATAAAGGTGTGTTCCCACTAAATGTAATCAATGTATTTTTGATTTATTATTGTGAGTGTTTTTTTACAATAGTAAATAGTGCTATTATTGCAATTAAAATTGTTGTTTATAATTATGTTGAACTATAGGTGAATTAATAGAACAAAATCAAGATGGATTAGAATATTCGTCGGAGGAAGAAACGGAAGACATCAAGGACGCAGCGGCAAACTTAGCTTCGAAGCAAAGGAAGGATCTAGCTAAAGTGGACCATGCAAGCCTACAGTACTTGCCTTTCAGGAAATCTTTCTATACAGAGGTAAACATTTCAAACATAACCATTCAGAAGAAGCAACATCACAGCTTTATTTCCCAGAAGCTGTTGTACCCATTTTTTGCTAATTATATGTCTCATCTAATAGCAGGTGAGACAATAACCAACCATAAATTTACACTCTAGGCTATGACTATTTGGAAGTCATATCAGAAGTTAGAATAAACCCAATAGTGTTTTGCCTGACCTGGGGGTGTCACCTCTTGATGAGGACTCACAATAGCAATGACTGGACTAATAAGACAGTCGCTAAATAATATCTTAACTAAAGTGACTGTTTTATAATTTCATTTGTCATTTCTAGTATATTACTATGTTGGTATTGGATACTTCAGGTGAATGAACTGGCTAGAATGACTATAGAGGAGGTGGAAGCATATAGAACAGAGCTAGAAGGTATACGAGTGAAGGGTAAGGGATGTCCGAAGCCAATTAAGAACTGGGCTCATTGTGGCATCAGTAAGAAGGAGCTGGATATATTGAAAAAATTAAACTTCGAGAAACCTACGCCCATTCAGGCTCAGGCTATCCCGGCTATCATGTCTGGAAGGTAAACCAGTTATAATATGCTACAATTTTATATTGATTCATTGTAATTATTTTTATTTTAGAAAAGCTAATTTGAGACAACTGAGAATGTCATGCCCAGATATAATTGTGTTTAAATAAATAATTGTAATATTATTTACATATTGTGTGTAGACAAGGTCTTCACATATTGTTGGGCATACACACACATGTACCACATATTGATAGGCCTTCTTTAAATAAATAAATAATGTTTAGGGCACAATAAAAGATTAAGAATAATATTATTTACACACAGTTATTATGTAGCTAACTGAGTAATGATTGCTTCACTGCTCATGTTGATTGCAAGCACATCTGTCTATCCTGGGTTCAAATTCCAGGCTGGGCACTATTGGATCTCTCTAAATTAGATTTTCTAGTAGGGTCTTGAACTCTGTGCCTGGGTTAAGGCAATAGGCTTACCATCTATTTCATATAAACATGACTGGTGAAATGTGCAAGTGTACTACACCTTGTCAAGTATTACGGTTATAATGTTACATTTTTTAAATGCCTAATATTATTTCAGGGACTTAATAGGCATAGCAAAGACAGGCTCAGGCAAGACCCTGGCTTTCATCCTGCCAATGTTCCGTCATGTGTTGGACCAGCCGCCTCTAGATGACACAGATGGGCCCCTAGCTCTCATAATGACCCCAACTAGGGAGCTCTGCATGCAGATTGGCAAGGATATTAAGAAGTTTGCCAAATCATTAAGTTTGACCGTTGTCTGTGTATATGGTGGGACTGGTATTTCAGAGCAGGTAAGGCTTATCATAATATTCTCTGCTAGCTTGTTTCATTACACTTCTCAGTATAAATTTTCCATTTTTATCTTTTTATATCTTATTTTTCGAAACTTAGTGGGATTTATTATTTCCTGGAAACTCTTTAATATATGGCAGATGACTTATCTAAACTGATAATATAATGATATAGACTCTTTAACTAATAAAAAATTTATATCAACTACATCTGACGAAGGCTTATAATTACACCCCATTACACATATTTGTTGTATCATCAAATGTCAAGTATTTTTATTTTTACAAACTGGATGGGCTTCTTTTTCATACATTCAAATTAACTTCGGTGACTTTGTGACTGACTCATGCAGACATCATAGGATTCATGTAAAATTGACTCAAACAGCTGTTATATCGAATATTATTCTAGATAGCAGAGCTCAAGCGCGGCGCCGAGATCATCGTGTGCACTCCCGGCCGCATGATAGACATGTTGGCGGCCAACTCCGGCAGGGTCACCAACTTGCGCCGGGTCACGTACATTGTGCTGGACGAAGCCGACAGGATGTTTGACATGGGCTTTGAACCCCAGGTACGTCACTTCACGCCTGTAATCACCGAATAAGTAGGCAGAGTAACGTAGTACATTCCCATGTTTCGGCAGTTACGTTTATGCTCCATTATGGAATAGGTGGTGAGCCTATTGTATACATCTGGCACTAATCTAGACTCTGAGCCACTACTAGAAAATCTTAATTAGAACAGTCTGATACTTATTATTACTGTGTCATAAGCTCACATTCATTAAGCCCACATCGAAAAAGTATTGTGGATGTTGAAATCAAGCAATTTTGTATATGTAAGCAATTTTGTATGATCACCTGGTAACTATTGAATATAATTTCTTATTAGTATCTCAGCATATTATACATAAATTATATATTATTATGAATATAATAACATTAATTTTTCAGTCTGGCCAAAAAAATCAGTGCTAATGTAGTTTTAAATTTTACTATTACCCTTATTGGGGATTAATATTTATGAAATTATAATTAGGTGATGTTTATAGATGGTTAATGTGTTAACAGGTGATGAAGATAATAGACAACGTGAGGCCCGACAGGCAGACGGTGATGTTCAGCGCCACGTTCCCCCGACAGATGGAGGCGCTGGCGCGGCGGATACTGCAGAAACCCATTGAAATTCAGGTAAAAATATATTTTATTTTGTTCTGTGTCTGAGCGAAGTAAGAATACATACCCGACCTCATGTCGTAAGAGAGGGTGTCGTAAGAGCCGACTCCGTCCGGCGCTGGCGGTGCGCGATATTGCGCGGTCTGCCTAAGCACGGCGACATGCCCTGCCCACGTATGGGCCGCAGCGTAGGCGTTGCAACAAGCTGTGCTCTCCCCATCCCGCATGCCCAGCGTGGGGATTGTGGGCATAATCCCTCAGGGGAGCCCCATGTTCAGCAGTGGAGTGCAATAGACATGATGATGATGATCATATGTTTTGGTTAGGCAAGGTTTTGTATATTTGATATTGCTAATGGGAAATATATTAGTGTGCTATGTACATAACCTCTCATTTGACTTGATTGCCTCATTGATCTCGTGGTTGCAAGTGCAACTTCTGATTAAGAGATTTTGGGTTCGATGTCTGCGTTAGACAAATTATTATTGGGTTTTTCCAAATTGAATTGTTCAGTTGTAGCACAGAGTTTTGTGTTCTGTGCACAGCAAAGCTTACCCCCCATTCCATGGGAAGTATTATAGTACTGGTGAAATGTGGGAGTGTACTACTTTGCCTAGCCCTTGGGGGAAATACAAGCGTGACGTCATGTTATGTATATATGTATGTTACAACATTTTAAATTCTCTGACGTTTTAATTTGTTTTGTTTGTACGTTAAATTTTTCGCATGATATTTATTTTAGAATAAAAATAAATGTTTATCTAGGTTGGCGGCAGAAGCGTAGTGTGTAAAGACGTGGAGCAACACGTCGCCATTCTGGAGGAAGAAGCGAAGTTCTTCAAGCTGCTGGAGCTGCTCGGTCTGTACAGTCAGATGGGCAGCATCATTGTGTTTGTGGACAAACAAGAGAACGCCGACAGCCTGCTGAAAGATCTCATGAAGGCATCATATTCCTGTATGAGCTTGCATGGAGGTGAGATCGATTGGTATTAATTGTTTTGTGTTATGTGTGTTCTGTTTCAATTATATTAGTTATAATTATAATACAACATCACACCTGTAATCCTAGAAGAAGTAGACAGGTGTAGAGTACACTCATACATTACACCAGTTATGTTTATATTCCATCATTGAATATGGGGTGATCCTATTGCCATATACCGAGCACAAATTTAGACTGCGAACCACTACAAGTAATTCTAACTTGGAAAAGCCCTATAGTAGTCAGCCAGGGATTCGAACACTCGAACCTCTTGATTCACTCGACCAGTGAAGGCAGTCTATAAGTTATAATTATAAAATGTTCTATTTGATTGTGGTTTTGTGTGTAATTTACTTGTTGTATAATGTTAATTGTTTGTAACGATAGCTGGATTCGTAACCATTATAGTATGACAATAGCATTATTAATTTTGGTAAATATAAAAAATATTTATAATTATTCAGTTTGCAACACTCTCCTGTTCTCTATTAATAGTTCAGCAATTAAAGTTTCTAAACTTTGTTATAAGCCAAGTATATATTTAAAACAGATCACTAATAACTTCATTTTCCTTTCAGCATCATCAACATAGTCGGAGAAATATTTAGCTTCAATTTAAATCTTCATTTTCTTATTCTATACAAATGTGATAAAACAATCCTTATTGCGCTTGTATTAAGATCTGTAGTCCTGTAAAATTTAAAGCAATAAACAAAAGACAAATGAGTCACTGTTGAACATAGCTTGCAGAACAGATGTGTTGGAAATATACAAATGTGTGTGTGCCATAGTGAATAAAAATGCACACATTTTGAGACAATGCAAAGGCAGTTAGGCTGTAATCTCATATTCGTTTTCTAGGCTGGTGCATGGAGGCATTTTTAAACATTGTACTGCAGTTTCATTTTTATATTTTCGGGGAAAACAGTGTTTGCTTCTGTGAAATAATTTTGAATTCCGATAATAAGTACCTAGTAATGTATTACAATATGACATTATGTTAATGGTGGCCTGTTACAGGTATTGATCAATTCGACAGGGACTCGACGATCGTGGACTTCAAGTCGGGTAAGGTGAAGCTGCTGGTGGCCACCAGCGTGGCGGCGCGCGGCCTGGACGTGAAGCAGCTGGTGCTGGTGGTCAACTACGACTGCCCCAACCATTATGAGGACTATGTGCATCGGTCAGTGCAGCCATTGAAGCGGACAACTCAGTTGCCTTAACTTTTTTTATTTATGATGGAAAGTCAAATGTAGCGTAGGATGTAGCACGATTGTTTGGAAAGTGTCTATTAATGTTATGAATATTAGAAACTGGCTCTCTTTGGTCGTGTTGCTTGCAAGCGGAACTGCCTATAAGAGATCTCGAGTTCAAATCCTGGGTCGGGCACGATTGGATTTTTAGATTTTCTAGAAGTGGCTTGGAGTGTGGATATCTGCCTGGTCTATGGCAGTTAAACTTACCGCCTGTTTCA
>DWFO01001307.1:0-16287 GCA_018246595.1 Mimoniades nurscia nurscia | reverse complement strand
ACGTAACCGGTGAAACGTGGGAGTGTTCTGCATTCCTCTGCCTACCTCTTCGGGGATTACGGGCGTGAAGTTACGTATAAAAAAATTAAAAATAAAGTAAATATTCATAGCATAGGTCTTTAACAGATTAGGAAAACATCATAATACCAAACATAGTTGTACATTTAGAAACAGAAATCATGTCTTGAATAACTTGACATACGAGTATAGCGACAAACTAGTTGCTACGTAATGCTTTCGTTACTTCGTTGCTTCGTTATTATGTACCTACTGTTAGGTAGATAGGTATATTGATTCCTTAGCTATTGAAATTAAGCCTTCTATCTCACTCATTCATCCAATCGCACTCATTCATCCAATCTCACTCATTCACCCAATCTCCCCCATTCATCCAATCTCACTCATTCATCCAATCTCATTCATTTATCCAAGCTGACTCATTCAATCCCACTCTTTCAATCTCACCCATCCAATCTCATCTATTCAATTCTACTCAATGTATTGTTTCATAACCTAAAACCAATGCTAACATTATAGTAGATTAGAACACTTCACATAGATAGCATCTTCATAGAATATTTCTGTAGCTAATCGGCCATGGGTACCTAATTCATTATTTTCCGTTGTGAAGACTAGGTACTCAATATTTTTACGTAGGTACTCAATACACCATTCAATAAGACACGAAATGACATAAGTTCATCACTTGTCGCACATGTGTGTCACAAAAGAAACAGATAACGCCATTACAATTTGTTACCCATGACAGTTTCGTAATAAAATAATAGATAGCTTTGTGTTTTTACGCGACGCTGACGACGTGAGTAGCTAAATATTTACCGTGAAACAATGTTACATTAACTGTATATATATGTACCTGTATATATATGTAACTGTATATATAAGGATCATTGTACAAACAATATGTATACATAGTAAGAGTATTATACTAACATTTTAAAAGATTTAGCGCTTGTCACGCGTGGAATAGTCGAGAATGCGACCAAATTCTTTAGCCAATCAATACTGAATTAAATCATAATAAATAACAAACATATATCATCAATTACAGTTCTGAGATATGTACATTGGGAGACTTAAAATTGAGTAGGTACTTCGAATTCATTTCACAGTACTCGATACAATGGCAAACAAATCGTTTTGTTCATTTGTTTTCATTGAACTCGATTGGAGTATTTTGGGCGTTAAACACTCTACTAATATATTCAGGTCAATTCGATGATGCCCAAACTAAACTTGTTTGTGATGAAAACATTGTTGACAAGGAAATATTGTTGAGCAAAATATATTTTTGCTGCCGTTCTGTTTGATGTTTTTACCAATGCACAAAAAAAACCTTGTTGACCATAATATGATAAGTAACGCAAACGAAGTCGCCAGTATCAGATGGTTAAAATAAATATTCTATTTAACTGTAACTTTAGAAGAATTGTAGGATATAAAAATGGAAACCCATGTAGACCTACAAAACTTTTTCTTTTAGGTACATGTATTTGTTGTAAGACCGAATAAATGCTTTTATAAAGAGAGTGATGAACAGTGACTGTAACATTCACCACGCGACGCTTTCAACCTACCCCGTAAGAGATCTGACGTGATGATATTATAACAAAAATATAGCGGAGTTCCATATTATTACCATACTGTCGCTGGAATCTGCTGATTACGAAGCTCCGTTGCTTTTACCACGGACTAATTGCCGTTGCCTAACTAGTAAAGCAGTGATGTCCTAGTGGTTTGAAATTCGACCTCTCACTCCGGAAGCTCGCGTTCAAATTCTAGCGCGCACCTCTTTACTTGTTCTCAAAAAAAACGTGATCTAAGGCTTGTGTAGTCTGCGAACCCGCACTTGGCCAGCGTGGCAACTATGGCATTAGCCCTCTCATTGTGAGAGGAGACCCATTTTCCAACAGTGGAATGATAATTGGGTCGGAAAAAAAACTAGTTTATAGATAAAAGCTGCGATAAAGCTTTCGCTATGTTGTAGTGAAATTGCCAGGAGTATGGAAGGGCGGGCGGGCGTCGGGTGAGCTATCGATGTGTGCGGGAACCCGCTGCCGCTGGGCGGCGAAATATGGGGTTCCGATCAATACAGGGCCCTCCCCCAACCCGCCTCAGGAACGAACAAATACAGGAGGCATGAATCAAACAGTAGCACGTGTTAGGTTTCCGATTCATTTATCTTAATCCCCGTTAGAACTCACCGTTGTATTATTGTTGCAATATTATAAAACAATGCTACATGTTTAGTACAATGAATTTATAGGTGACCAAAACATTAACTTAATAAATAGATGGTTACCGTAATAATTTATTATAAGGGAAACCTTGAATCATATCTTAATAAAATCAACCTTGTTATCTGCCTATTAACTTATTAGACACTCTCTGAATTTAACAGGAACTGGTCAAGTGTGGAAGCATAAAGACACCTGCCGTGATATTTAATAATAATACCTATTATGAGTGTACCTAAACTCATAATAGGTATTACAGGTATAACCCATGAGTTAGAGTGTACCTACACTTTGATACAGCTGGTAGAGCATTAGATTCGTCAATGACATCGATATTAAATTTAAATACATATGGTACTATATAGTATAATTCAGGTCATAATTCACGTAATAGCATGTTGTATATTATATACATAGGTATATGTTACGCCTATACCTATATGAATGTTATAGGTAGATTTTGCAATCTATTTTCATCTATTTTATTTTTGCTATTTAGTTGCACAGAGCAATGTTTCTACATAGTGAGATGTAAGCGTAACTATAGTAAAACGTGGGAGTGTATTACACTCCTCTGTCTACAACGTCGAGCATTACAGACGATTACGTAGATTTACAGTACTTTTGTAATGGTCTCGTTATGAATCAAATACTCACTTTACGTTGCCTTTGAATTCAGATCGGAAATTGATTTGAATTCGGATAGATTAAAATCGTTCAGTTTAGGCCTTCGCGGAGTCTACTTAATTTGATGACGTTTTACACTGTAAATAATGTTTAACTTTTATAGAAATCTAATACGAATTCAAAAATAGAACGTCCTAAAAACAGGTGAAATTTTTTTTCATGACACCCCAATTCATTCCATTATCATTCGCATGTCTTGGAATCAGGCCAAAACGGTTCAAAATATAAACCGAACTTCGGGTAACCACGCACCAGATGTATGACCTACAACAAGGTTATACAATGTAAGCAACGTTATATTGTAAGTAATATCGTCCTCAAATGCCTCGGTCGTGTTTGTCGCAAGCGCCACTGCTGATTGGTCCTGGGCTGGGTTTATTAAAGGTTAGGTGAGCTTTGGTCTAACAAGTAAAGTGATACGAAGACAACTCTTTCGGTCAGTCGTTCTTATTTCACGAAATATATTTTCAGGACGTAATAAAATGCACCTAAATTTAGTTTTACGATTGACCTGGTTTCTTTAAAAGCTTCGCACGTGTATAAATACGCAAACCTTGCAACGTTAACTGCTGGAATGTTAAGATAACAATGTCACCAAAAATATGCTTATTGTACGTAATATAGAATGTTGTTGTAATGAAAAACAACGTGTTTGACATTTCGAGAAAAATTGTTGTCATGTTCGAAACAAATTAAAAGAAGCATAAATTTTGGAATAAACTCACAGCATTTCCGCTTTACATTCATTTCACCGTTTAAGAAAACATATCATTATAATGGTTTCTAGTGAAGAAGAAGAATAAGACTAGTGTAAGGCATAGAAGTGTTAGGCATATGTGTCGGATATCATTTGCTATTGGTCCCGCTATATAGGGATAGGTACTGTATGTCCATAGGTAAAGAGGACCAGGTGATTGGGAATATACTAGAACTTTTTAATTGCCTGTTTCTAGAACTTACCTTCAACTTACAACTTCAACCTCAGAATCTTCAACTTACCGTAACATTTCCAGCACTGGGAGTTGGCTGGCACTCCAGCACAGTGCTGGTGGAGACGTTCGCGCGGTGCACAGGGCCGTGCTCAGCGAGCCGGATGGCCGTGTGGTTCAGCATGCCCACCATGGCCACCGACAGGTTCACCTTCAGCCCGTACACTATCGCCATGCCGATGGAGCCCAGCACCGCGAGGATGTAGCGGGCGGGGACCACTTCTGCAAAATTTATTGTTATTAATTTGTGTACCATTGTCATATGATACGGTTATGGGTTATTAAATTTACTAAAACTGTTGATTTCACGCCAATCGTCCGCTTTAAAGAGCATAACACTATAAAAATCCAATATCTACATCACAGAACAGATTATTTATTTTAAAAAACATAACATAGCAGCACACCTGTATTTCCTCGAAGAGATTGGCAGAGCAGTGCAATTATTGAAAAAAATAGTAAAATGTGATTTCGTTACAGTAACTGGTCAAATAAACAACTGCGTCCACGCTAGTACACGTTATTAGATTTGCAGACGGTAATTTCGACCTTCCCACACGCAGATACCGAGGGTTCAAGGTCGGACACTAACCTTTAACTTGACAAACTTATGAGCGTTTTTAAGATACACCATCCCTTATGTACGGAACGGTACGATGAACGGAATTAACATCGGCTCTTTTTTCCTACCACGGGTCTGCTCTTAGAATCAAAAATGTGATAGCTAATAGGTGTATCATAGCATCATGCTACAACTGTAAATCTGATGTAGTTGAAAGACATGTCAATTTATCAGAGTACAAATTATAGTCATCGGGGGTACCATTGCATCTGTGACATGAGAATAATTCAAGAGCACATTCCATTCAAGAGCACTTATGACTGCAATGGGTAACATTGCATGTTCCTGTACTCATGGCTGCCACTTCGCTTAGTGGACACTCGTGCCCAAGAGTGGGACAAAAGTGGGCAATGCTGACGTCTTCGATCAAAAAAACAGAAAAATCATTTCGTGCACTGCTTTTTATTTCTTTCGTTGCCTTTAGGTGTACAATAAAGAATAATTGAATTGAATTGAATTTTACAAGCTTTTGATATAGGTATTAAATTTCTCTATTACTTCAATGAAAGACTGCCTCGTTGGTCGTGTTCGTTGCAAGTGCGACTGCCGATCGGGAGGTCCTGGATTTGATTCCCGGGTCGGGTAATACTAAATTTTCTAATTTAGATTTTCTAGTAGTGGCTCGGAGTCTGGATAGGTGCCCGGTGTATGGCAATAGGCTCACCATCTACTCCATAGTGGGACGTAAACGTAACTGGTGAAACGTGGGAGTGTTCTACATTCCTATGCCTACCTCTTCGAGGATGACAGACGTGATGTTACGTTTACTTTCAATGAAAAACCCGTCTCCATCCCCGACCCCTAGCCCCCGCACACTTTCTGCTGTCTAGTCTCACACATAAACATTAATGAGAATAGTGCGCATGCGTATTTCAAATGTCCCCCGAACCTGGGTCGGTACCCACACCCCCAATTCAGGAACGAACACAGTTTGTCTAAAACACGAGCTATTCTCCATCAAATTAATTATCAAAGCTCTTCAGCCCCTTGTTAACAATTCAGTGATTGTTGTATAATTTAGTAATCGTTAATAATATTGTGTCTAAGTGCACGTTTAGAGACTTTAAAGTGTAGGCAGATTTTTTTTCCGGATTCTTTCTGCGCGTTTCCCGCCCATTTCTGCAGAGTGCATAAAATTAACTGTTTGTCTTTCATCAGTGATTTCGACTTTTGATACGTAGTTATTATCTTATTTTATTGCGAAATTATAATTTTGCGCAGAAAATACTTCTAATTAAGTCATATAACCATACTAGTTTACGAGTAGAATATTGCTAACTTTTTATATAATAAAAGCATTGTTAGGAAAATAAATTCCATGTAAATTCTCGTCTTTGTAACATAAAGTACAAGAGTAACATCAACATGGATTAATAGGGTTATGAAATGTTACTTTTCAGACGTTGAATAAATTGTTATGAAAATAAGTACGTTGTACTCGGTAACGTGAATTCTTGGACATGATGTCGCCCCTGTGTTGGCGGGTACAGAGGGGAGTGGGTGGTTTATTACATCTATATACAGTGCATACATAGAATGCACCCACCTGTTGTATTGATCGGTGCGTCCGGGATTTTCATGAACGGCTGTTAGTTCCAGTGCAGAGTTCAGGTGATCTAGACGTTGCATTTTAAAACGTCCACCATGAATTACTTGAAAAATTGTTCGTTACCAATGAAACTATGTGATGATTCAAGAGTAATCACGGTGATAGCGCCCATTAACGTGGGGCTCATTAAATACTTCGACGACCCCAACTTGGCGATAGTCAATCCGATCAGGGATTATATTAGCGTGACCTTGGACCCGGGCACGGTGGTATGTGCTAAGACGTCGGTTTGTGCACGTCCAGAATTCACCCAAAACGAATTTTGGTTGAACGGAAAGAGAGGAGATAATCAATTTGCTTTCTGCCTGAACGAAGTGAAATACAGGGCGGCCAGTCAGCGGAGTGTCAGCGTTGAATTCCTGACCCGGAAAGTGCACATCGCATGCGAAAACAACTTCCTGCCATCACCCGGCTCTTCGTGTTTCGCCGCTGGATTTATGTGTCTGATGACAGCGTTATGCAAGCTTTATAAAATAAGACCCGATAACCTTGTAAAGCGCCAGCTGTTCCCAGACAACACGATTATATTCTGCGGTGGCTTTGTACAACGACGCGAAATAACCACTGCTAAAAGCAACAAAGGCAAACTGGTAGCCGAGGGAAAATATTGGCCAGAACTACGCGTTTTGATTGTAGTATTCAAATTACCAGGTAGCCAGGTCTCGACTGAACGTTTTTGGGGCGTCTTGAAACCATCGGAGTATCTGAACTATCGCCTGCACGAAACTCTGCCCAAGAATATAAGAAACATCACCGCTGCGATAAAGGAAAGAAACTTCCCGGCGTTTGCTGAGACGGTGATGAAAGACAACAACCAGTACCATGCTATCAACATGGACACCTACCCGCCGCGCGCCTACAAGATAGAAGCATCGAATAAAATTACCGAAGCTATTCACATGTATAATACACTTTGCGACGAAACACGAGTTGCTTACACTTTCGAAACGGGCCCAAATGCAACTTTATTCTTTTTGCAGGAAAATGCCAAGGAAGTACTGTCTATGATCAAGACGGTTTTCCCAACAACGAACCCGGATTTCATTCAAGGGAAAGGTGTACCGGAACTGGATGATGAATTATTTATCCATTTCCCTATTCCTCCGATGAAAAGAGATGAAATTAAATATGCGATTTACACAAAAGTTGGTAATGTTTCTGCGCAGTTTGTGCCAAACCACCTTCTAGACGAAGATGGAGATGTTATTCCAACTGATTCCCTGTTCTCTGTAAACACGGAAATTTCTGAATTTCCAGATGTGGTAGTTAGTCCTCAACCCGACCTGTTACTTTAAGATTCGCTCTTAATTGCGAGTACGTATAACTCAAGAGTCATTCATTCATACCAACATCAACACTATTAGGTCTATATGTAACCATCAACTTAATTTGTAACGTTTATGTCTATATAAAATCATCTTAACTTTAAGTGCAACTCCTATATTTAAGTATATAAAACATTTAATCCTTATTTAATTTAATTTTAGATTAACACTATTGATTAAGTTTTATCTCTAAATACAGTTTTGATCTCCGAATGTGATACTCGTAAAAGTTATTTAAAAAGTTATACAATTGTAATAAACCTAATATTAATGTTTAGTTGACCGTTAATTATAGTTAATTATCGTTTAGTTGACCTTAGAGAAATATTTAAGTTCAAATTAGTTTTTAACTTTGTAATGCAATACAGTATTATTGAAATAAATAGTGTATCCAATATAGATATTGTATGAACCTATGATCAATAAACTTAATACGATTTATTTACGACTTTCATTTCTAAAACAAATAGAAATGTTAGGAAAATAATATATGAGGTACATTTTGTGAATTGTCTCATGATTTTCAATTAAATTTCTTATTAAACTAACATGACACCGTAAATCCGAGGAGTTACATTCACGTCCCAACATGGAATAGGGGGTGAGCGCGTTACCATACACCGGGCACATTCCATACTACGAGCCACTACAAAAAAATTTAACAAAAAATTCTAGTTAGGGAAAAATTCAATAGTACCACCCACCAATGCACAATTTGAACCTAGGACTTCTCAATCGGCAGACACGTTAGCAACCATTCGACCTACGAGGAAGGCAAATTTATTTTTCTTGATTATATTTATAAACAACGTACCTACAACTAATCTCGCTTAAAGAGCATTTAATTTGACTTAAATGAAATCTTTGTTATTTGTCGCGAAAGTGGAAGGGATTGTTAGGCCAGATTTAATTGTTCAGATATATATTTCTGGAGGTTAATAAATGTTTGACGTCAACGGAAATCTAACTGACGGTACCCAATTAGAGAAGTTTCTCAAGACCTGTATGTAATATAAGTAGGAGTGAACAAAGGAAGGCCTGTCATATTGATTGCTGCCATTTTTATATAACCTACACAAACAACACTTAAATATTACAATTGCTAATGGGAAGGTTAATTAATTAAGTTAAATTTACATAGGAAATATCAGAATACAAAAAAATAATAAGAAACATCAGCTCATATAAACTTATATAAAAATATGTAGTCTTACTGATTTAAAATTAGAACTTAAAATAAATTTTTGGATGGATGGGCGCCAGCGATAAATTTTTACGAGTATTTCTGTCCTTCAGAGGGTACGAAAAATATAAAAATTCGTTTAATACAGTTAGGTAAAAATCGTTAAACTTTGCAAAGGCTTAAAAGCCTGAGTGAAATAGCCTGACGCTAGCTGATGAGGTTATAGGTATAGTGTACCTAAGATGGATGAATTTCAGTAAGAAATAATTTCACGCCCCACTCTCCGCAGTGGGACGTTTAAATAATGGGTGAATCCTAGTACCGTACCGTACTATACTCCTCTGCCTACCTCTTCGGGGAAGTTCAGGTGTGATATTATCTTATGTTAACAAATAATTTGCGTTACACAAATGTTAGAGTAGTCAGTATATGATAAGCGAGATGAATTTTGTCGACGCCTTTTACTGTATTGACCATTGCTTTTATCTTCAAACAACAAAAATATCGGCTAAGTGATTAATGTTTGTACAAACAAAGCGCTAAACGGTAATGGAATTAAGGTTAAAGACCTATGGAAATGGATTCCAATGTTATAATTTATTACAAATTACGTAAAACATGAGCGCCAAATAACCTTTAAATGATTCCAGTTAAAAAATACGGTCATTTTTTATTTGCACTATGATTTATTAATTTATATTAAGTATATTAAAATATTTTTAATTTAATCAAATTATATTATATTCAAATATTTTTAAAATGAAAATGTATATACCAATAATTTATTTTTTACATTAATTATTGGATGATTATTTTACTATATTAGAAATAAAATTTTACAAATCAGTATTTTCAACTTGCATTTATAAACACTTATTTGTTACATGTAAACAAATTACCTTACAGCATATCTAATACCAGCCTAACCCTTCAACCCTCTGAGGATGATAATCCCTTCGCTTCGCTTCAAAAGATTTATAAAAACTAATAAGAATTAAATAATCATATAAACTTTTAATTGTGCCAAGCTTGAACATGCATTATAAAATACAATCTGATATAGTACAATAATCAAACAATAAACAAATTAAACATACATCTATCAATTATTTTACGTTCATAAGTGATAATTTTAAGCCAATACAAAATTAACCGCCTAAAACTTGAACTTTTTTTTTTTTTAGTATGTAAATGAAACATTTCTGAAAAATAAAATACCACGGTTGTGATACAAAAGAAATAAGGTCTGATTATAAAGTTATTATAAATCACTCACGTCCCAAAACGTTCCCTTTCGCCGGCACGTCCATTTTCACATATATTTTATTGCGATAAAAAAATATCCGTTTAAAGAATTTACATTACATTTATTACATATAACGTCCGATTTCTACTATCAGACCACTTATATCCAAATGTACGTTTAACACAGAAGAAGCAAATAACTTCAAAATGAGAATGCGCCGGACTAAACGCAACACACTCACAACGTGGTGAAATCCTAAGTGACTACGCGTGTGCTTTATTTACATAAGGACGCGTATATAAACTTTGAAATAATGCTACATGCTTCGCAGCATGCAACCAAAATGCTTTCCGTCGAGTCTCTTTCCGATCATTTGAGCTTTCCCGCTTTCAAGGTGACCTTCAAAGCTTTGTGACCCTTATACGTGATTTTGGACAAAATAACTATCTTTATTTAAAAAATTTCCTATCATACCACAGTTTATAACAATATTAATGTATACTGTTATATTTATCCTCATTATACTTTTTAAAAGCTTGTCTATTTATTGTTACCTGAAAGAGACTTAAAAGTTTTATTGAACGTGGGTGTGGTCGAAAATTCTCTACAGCCGATGTTACTGGTGGTGTCATCTATACAATAGCTTTAAAGATGTAAATATGATTACTGCAAGTTACAATAGATGTCGTTGATAATATTCTATTACAAAATAAATGTTATAACATTTCTCAATTAATTTATTTCAACAGTATAAAATATTATAAATTCAAACGTTGCATACTTATGCATACAATATGCATATTATTATGGTATTTTTTCTTAATGTTTAACTGAGTGCGTTATGCTTATCTAATTGTTTTTGACCAAAGTTTTAAATATCCAACAAGTCAGCTGTCAAACATCATTTGTATTTTCTCTTGGTGCGACTGTCAAACTGTCAATGGTATAATTTTATGTCACTAAAGTCACATCACAAGTCACAACCACAACTACAACTATTTGTCAGATTTAAGTTGCATTTGTTAGTCGTGTTATTAGTTTTCTCTTTTAATAGAATTTTAAAAGTGGAAATGTATGTCTCATTCAGTGAAAGTAGATTGGATTATTTTGTATTAAATGCTACGTCTTAGCATCATTGTATTATTTATTTCATGAAGTTAAATCAACTCGTGGAATCTCAGATTTTCTCGCATAAAGTATTTCTTGACGGATGTTCCGAGGCAGGAAAAGTGTTGTTTGTAATAATTGGCGGTGAAAGTGTGTTTAAAATGTTGCGTGTCAAATCGTGAAGATATGTCCTCCGTTGGAAGCCCATAATTAATGTGAATTTATTCAGTTTTCGAATGCTAATAGTCGTACCGATTTTGTTTAACGATAAAGATTGTTGTAAAGGAGTTGTTTTTGCATTACAATAAAGGGGACAATGGCTTTAAAAATGGAAACGAAGAACGACCTTGATTTTATAATGAAGAATTTACTGGCTGGAGGTATTTTTTTTTATTTCATTCGTGTACATATCTGATGGAAGGACATTATGATAATATAACTATTATCTCTAACATGAAAATGTATTTATACTCTAGGTACATGACATATAAATACTCAATATTCAGATCAATATAATAATCTATATCTATACATGTAAATACAGAACAAATTAAGAAAATATATTGATTTCTACTAGACTAGTGCTTTTGTATTTAGCCATCCACTTCAGGAGTAACTTTTAATACTTCTGGAGACCGGTTGGAGGAGACTGTTGTAATAGTAAAAAACATGAAAGAGTTAATGATAAGCCATTTCTATATTCACTAATTAGTATGTAGCTAGCTAATTGCCTAGAGGAGGAATGGCCAGCTGATTGTGGAAGATAGATAGACTAGCAGTGTGGAAGAAATGACTATGAGTGGGGCGAGTGTATTTATTCAATTTTCATGTGTTATTTAATAATTGGTGAAGCATGTAAACAAGTGGACTTAGTACTTTGATTGCTTTGTACTTGGATCTCATGTATTCTCAAACAAGTGGCAGCTGTCCCTCCCTGGCATCCCTTGGCTACACTGTTTGAATTGGCCTACTAAAATCTTATTGAACTCAATAATCAATCAGCCAGACATGCTCAGGCATATCTAAAAATTCAAAATACTACACCTGGTATATTGATACAACATTTTGCATTACACTGCAATTGTATAACATAATTTTAGTGTAAAATTTAACTAGTATTTCATTGTCACATAGGACTAGTCTCAATATGAAGACAGATTGAGATTATATTCTAGTCAAAATATCTGTAAAAACAAAATATCTGTTTCCTCCAGGTGTGGCTGGTATGTGTGCAAAGACCACAGTGGCACCATTGGACCGAATTAAGATCCTGCTGCAAGCGCAATCAACTGTATACAAGCATCATGGTGTGTTTGGAGGACTTGTGGCCATTGTCAAGCAGGAGTCCCTCCTTGCCCTGTATAAAGGCAATGGTGCTCAGATGGTCAGAATATTCCCATATGCAGCGACACAGTTCACCAGCTTCGAGATATATAAAAAGGTAACAGTAATATTTATAGTCTGTCTGCGAAAAATAAGATAAAGTCATCAAAGCATTTTATGAGAAATGGTCATGATTACATGTAGATTGCCTCATTGAGCAGTACTTGGTTCAAATCCCAAATTAGATTCCATTGGATTTCTTTGACTTCAATTTTCTAGTTGAAATTTCTAGCAGTGGTTTGGAGTCTGAATATGTGCTCAGTGTATGGCAAGAAACCCATTCCCTACTCCATAGTGGGACATAAACTTAAGTAGAAAAATGTAAGTAGGGAATATACTATACTCTTCTGCCCATCTCTTTAGGCATTCCAGGTGTTATGTTATATTGTTATGTTTTGTTACCTTTACCCTTCAAACAGCAATTATACATGATTTTAATTATAGTTGACACAATAAGAATATACATATAAATATAGCAACAAAAGCTATGAATTGCTATCAAACGAATGAAAGGCTATCATTGAATGAAGTATATATTTTTTGCTATCTAAACCTTCCAACCAAAATGTGATATACTATTTATCTTAGCAGTACAAGTATTTGATGCAGTTGTACTCCCAGAACCTAACATTAATAATATACCCTACATAGTCATTAAGCAGATTTTCAGTCTATGAAAAAGGCATAATGAACACACATTTATCTTGATTGCCCAAATTACTTAGGAAAGTACATAGCTTCCTTTAACCCAGGGGTGTCAAATTCAAAAGCTAACTTGAGCCAAATAAACAATGCTTAACTTTAGGTGGGCCACAAATAGAAAAGGTTCACAACTAACTTTAGGGTGTTCCTTTTTTCTATCAGTAGCAACTAACTTCAGACTGTCGCATTTATCTGTCGGTGTGCGCGCTCATCGTAAAAATTCACTCATCATTTTTCCCAATCGCGCCAAGAGAAATATAACATCAAAAACAATGTTCATGGGTTCCGCTTAGGGACCTGTTAGGGATCTGCATTACAACAGCAAATAAATCAATGAGTAAATATTATGGCGGCGACAAGTATATTATAATTTTATTTGCTAGTTTTGTTTCTAATTCAAATTTCAATTTTATTTTTACTTTGCATTGGTTATATTGACTGGTCTGCAATAATGTTCGTCTTGGCCCACTTTGTTTGGTATCCCTGCTTTAATCTCATGTTTAGATAAGATAAACTAGTATTATCTTATTTGAATATTGAAAGATGGCTTATGATAGAAATCCCTCAACTAGATATTATATTGACTATGCTTATTATCTTTGACATATTGAATGAATATGATAATTGCACTTATTTTTCTATGACATGGCCATTATCTAGTTTTACTTTCTTATTATTATTCGTGAATCACCAGTTTGTGTATTGTTCCTACATTCCTATACCATCATGTGTACGGCAATAGGCTCACCACATATTGGGAGGTAAACGTAACTGTTGAAACATGGGAGTGTTCTACATTCCTCTGCTTACCTTTTCAGGCATTACAGGCGTGATATTACGTTATATATAATACAAAAATGTTCGGTCATTATTAAACAACCACTAGCTAATCATGAGTAGGGGACAGGTCATAGTTATAACCTGCCTAAAAGTAAAAATGAAAGAATTCTTCACTATACCCATTATTTATATTATAGGTATTTTTATATATATTATAGGTATTTTTTCGTTTTCAGTAATAATTGTATATTCGGCCCCTATTTTTATATTATTCAGCCAAATACCAGACACCAAATTAAATTCAAAGTAAAATGGTGTTCATCGGTTTTAAAAGTTTATAATTTAATATTCATAATAATCGCCTATAAATTTGCATAAAGAAACGTTAGGTAACATTTAATCTGCTTAATTTAATATACGGAGTTTTGGAAATGGTAAATTATAATGTAAAGTTTTTCTATCTGCTAGAAACAATTATATTTATATCTAGTCTGTCATTTTGTGAAAACATCCTCTTCTTATAATACTTTACTAGATTATAAGCGTCTTGTTAGGGGATTATAATCAAAATAAAACACTGCTCTTTTCAACATTTCTACTGCTTTATCATCCCGGCATCGGCGGGAGCTCATGAAGAACCTCGTCTAGGTCCGAAAATAGTCAGGCCGTCACGAAAAAACAAACGTGAGTGAAGCCGGTTTACTCCATTATAATGTAACACTCGCGATATATTTAACAATTTCTACTGCTAATAATTTCTTCGGATTTTTTTATTTATCAAATATAAGCGGCTTGCAGCCAACTGTTATTAATTGATCGCAATGTCTCAATAGATCAGTCGGTATATTTCCTCTAATCTATGAACAATCAAAAGCTATCATAAATCACCGTGCTCAAAGGCTAATTCTGGAGACAGGCAAATGTGCAATATTCAAGAAATTTCGTTCTCGCAAGCCAAGGTTTATCACAACATTGTTTATAACAAATTGTTCGAAAGTAGCTTTTATTTTTAGTTGAAGACAACACGCTACTTTCTTATAAAGTATAAATTATTTTATTTTATTCAATTGTATTCATATTATCCATTTTGATTCTATACCTTTTGGTAACAATCTGGAAGTTAAATGATTCCAAGCTCATAAAATTGATGATATTCGTTTGCAAAACGTACACTCAAGGCATATTAGGTATTATCAATTGAAATTAAAGATTTTCAAAAAATTCTGAAGATAAATTATAAGTAATGCCAGATCTGGGTACCTCTCCTACAAGCTATAAACATTTTTGTGTCGTACAAACCCATGTGAGACATTAACTATAATTATAACTATTATAGGTGGATAGCTGTGCCCTTTCTCTTGATCATTTCTACCCTTTAGTTAGAGGGAGGCGTCCAATTCAGCTAGTTGGTAACAGTGCATTTCTAAATCATTTGTAGAAGTATCTGACGGAAACAGAACACAAATCCAACCGAATTCTACTAAAAAAACAGTGTCACCTTTTTTTTTATCGGTCGATTTCCATCTTACTTCGAGACCCTTTTTTTTACATCATTATTATAGCATTGTACGTTTTTGCAGAGGACCTCCGCACTCATCTCCAGTGATGATTCGCTTCAAAAGTGTGTAATGTGCTTGACATTTATTATTATATTAAGCAACTTAAAGACGCCAATGCAACAAAGCAAATTTCTTCATGTAAGAGACCGTAAACTCGAATAGAATCTACTCTAGACATTAAACATTATTTATACGTGATCACGAACGTGATTTTTAAAAAAAAAATCACGACGAGGCACGATCCTCACTAGGCGATTTGTAACAATAAATGCCTTTATTTTATTTCTGAACTTCCACAACGTAATCTATCTTCATCGCGAGAATGTCCGGAATGAAATATTTGCAAACTAGTTTTCGCACTGGCGTTCGGTCAATACTTATATATTTTCCATACACTGAGTTACTTATCGAATTTGGTATAAAATAATAATACAAACTAGTGTTCCTGTGTCAGATACCAAAAAAATTATAATCCGATACAAAAATAAAATTAACTATGTACTTTGGTGCAATGCTCAGATTGACCCACATAATATGTACTCGTATAAAGACAATGTTATGCACAGTACCTATCTTATCAGTGTTACCGTAAAACCTGTTATGTGTAATCGTAAAATTAAAAACTTTTTGTAATAAAATCTATAATTCGAAGTATACATGTATATTATGCCTCGTTGGTCGTGTTTGTTGCGAGTGCGACTGCCGATCGGGAGGTCCCGGGTTCGATTCCCGGGTCGGAACACTACAAAATTTTCTAATTTAGATTTTCTAGTAGTGGTTCGGAATCTGGATATGTGCCCGATGCATGGCAATAGGCTCACCACCTATTCCATAGTG
>DWFO01001306.1:0-16289 GCA_018246595.1 Mimoniades nurscia nurscia | reverse complement strand
CCGACCCGGGAATCGAACCCAGGACCTCCCGTTCGGCAGTCGCACTTGCAACCAACACGACCAACGAGGCAGTCAAAGACCCATTAGTCTCGTATATTTTTCGTATTCACAGGTACAATACGAGATATTCACTCATTTGCGTTTTTTGCAATTTGGAGAGCTAACACGACATTTTGCGTAACAGATTCAAATATCACCATAAATTTGAAAATAAATTTCTTTATTTGTCAAGCTTTTTACTAACCGCGAGCAGGTGCTAAATATTTCGCAAACTGTAATTTGTGGCTTCATGCGTAGGACAGAATCTGTAGCCTTCATTATTATACAGCGGGTGTATAATTTAAATATAAATCAAGTACTCGCTTGTACCAATAATATTAGAACCTTACATGATGTGCTAAACTATTCCTTCGAACTCACCCAATTTTACAGACTACATTTTGAAAATTGTTCAATAAAATAAATACCATGATATCAATCGGTGGCGCTTTACCAATTTTAAATGGGGCTTTTTTAAAAATTATTTTGAAAAAATGAACATCGATTTGAATGGATCTGTAGCATCTAATTTCAAACAGTAATTTTTCGCGCTGAACTATGCGTGATGATTGAAACTCTTAAGGAGTCCATATCTTGAGACACAGCACGTTTAAGTGGTCGACCAACGTAACTTAAATTTCGATGACGTTAATTAAAATAGTTGGAAGATGCCAGATATGGGTAGAGTTCTGTCTGGCTATTTAATACTATATACATATATACTACTATAAACAGAAAATTGTATATAAAGTGACCTCGAACATAGCAAATATATAAACGTGCGATAAGATTAATATAATAATGCGATATTAGCGAATGGTTTATGCATAATGTTATTGAGACCGGCGTGGACAACCTGCCAGTTAACCCGGTTTGCCGGTTCACCCACGCGGCCGTGGGCGGTTGACGCTCAACCTGAATTATTTTGTTGCTTCTACGCGATGTTTTACAACTCTTGTCTCGTAAGGTTAACGAGTTTACTACAGCAGATGTAAACACTAATATATTATTATTCTTATAGTCTTAGTTAAGAGCTTCTTATAATATTTTTGAATTAATCTTAATGTAATTTATTTATTTATTATTAATCATAATGATATGATTTCCGAGTTATTTGCATCCAATTGTTGACAATTCTTGAATTCTGTGTTTTTGTTGGCACATCTCTCGAGGCTTTAAGCACCTCTGACTAAACCTTTTCTCTTATTCATGAGGCAAAATTTGACTCTTACCCCTTAAAGCAAGCGAAGCTGTTGAAAATCGCCAACATCTCAGACCGGAAAGAAAATAATAAGAACATCTTTTGTACCAACTGAAAGATTTAAAGAGTAAGAACAAAAGAGCCCTTCGTCTCAACTGAGAAATAACAAAGTATAAGATTATCTTGAATGATAATTTTCTAATAGAAATAAACAGGATTTGAATTACTTTTCATTACTTTTCATTCATTCATTCATAAAATTACTTTTCATTGGAAACTATCACTCTTTTTTTAGTCCTAGGCTTGCCTTGACTACAACCTCCCCAGAAGGAAAGCGTGACGCATCTTAGAATATAAAACGCTAGCCTAGAACATACCTAGATCAACTCCTGTTTTAAAAAATTCAAGTTATAAGGATCGAGAGAAATGGTGGCGGGTAGAGAGTTCCACTGTTTGGCAGCCCACGGCAAAAAAGATTTAGTAAAACGGTTCCTCTTGCTCAAATACGTTAAGTAGCGCTGTCCTATCTGAAGACCACCTTTAATGTTGCTGCTTATCAGCGAATATTTAGGGTGGATCTAATTCAACCAATACTTACTTTGATCATCCATCTTCTTCCATTATAGATTCAATGCTGACACGCACTTATTAAGTGATATTCAGGTCCTATTATGATATCGGTCCTGTAGCTTGGCCTACATAGTGTCTATATTAAAATGGGATTTATGTATTGTAAGAACAGCGTGAATTCCACTTTTGGATTACATTGTCAATAATTTCCGAACAAAACAGACTCTGAAATACCGAATCAGAGAGCTAATGAACCGGATCATAATTTTTAAACAATCATATACCTATAGACAATTTTTACACCCAGACAGAAAGAATATAGTGCCAATCACACAAAATAATGTTTCTTCTAAGTCGACTTTCGAAAATCCATCTTTCGACGTCTGGTGCGAGCGTCAGGTTCACCCACAGTCAGACCAACAGGCTTGTCCATATGCATTGTAGTGCTCAGTAATTAGCCATTGATATTAGTTAGGGATTAGGCCCTCCATTTCCAGTCAAAATATACATTTGTAAACAATATTAAAGTTACGTAACGGGACCACTAATGGTTAATAATCCAAACATTGGCCCAAATATTGTGAAAAAGTAGTTCAACAAAAAAGCTGATTTCTCACCAACATAAGGTAATTCAATGACGTAAATGGGAAATATTAAGTACAATCATGTGGTATTACCATTTGTAAGTGCAGCTTGCGCAGGACTAACAGCGCTAGAGATGGTTGCTAAAGACGGCCTTGTAAGAGAGGCACACTCAATACTTTTATGTTAACGTAATAATGTCTACATTCAGCATCGTTTGAAACAACTGTATAGTCTATTGTTATTAACATGATTGTTATCTGTATAACTATATCATTCGTGATATCAATCATTTTGACAATCTGCACTTGGTCAACCTAGCAGCTAGGGCTTAACCCTTCTCATAGTTCTCACTCTGAAAGGAGATCCTTGAAAGGCCTCATCCGGTCCGTCACGGTTGTCAAACATAAACCTCCCTAATGACGAAAGTTCCCTTAAAAGTGAAGAATGTATGACAACTTGATAAGAATAGAAGAGGTACAAGAATTTTATCAGAACCGTAGCTGCTAGAAATGGTTAGTATTTGCTTATCCCTATGAGAAATATTCGTAAAAAATTATTTACATATATGGATAATTGTTATTGGAGAATTAACATTCTGTGGAGGTCCTAACATCTGAAATAAGGTATTATGTATTTATTTATAATCGTTCCAAATGCCATCACGTACAGAAGTCGCCGCTCGCGTTAAAATCTTACGTGTGCTGAGCGCAAAAATTAATCATAATACATGTTCTTGACCTAGTTCTGTCACGCACGCGTCGGATACACCCGCTTTGTGCGATTCAGTTTTCCTTATGCTATTACTCTTATTTCAAACGATTTTCGATCTTATCGCGTCAGATATAGGAAATACCTCATGAGCCGATATTGAATGAATTTATTAATGTTACAATTTTGCATTGTATTCAAACAAATTTAAATCTTATTTCTTTAGAAATAAAGACCACTCCATGTGCCTTTGTCAAATGAAACAGTCAACAGTTTTGTATGCATCAAGTGTATGCATAAATTGATCTATTTGCAACGTACGTTTTCCTATTAAGTGAATTAGATTATTGCTCATATCCTGACGTTTGTCAACTTTAAGTGCAGGAATTGTTCTACAATATACCGTGATTTGTATAAAGGCAGACTTAGGGGTCCAATTATGACGAAACGGTAGAGCTTCAACGGGTACACAGAAATAATTATGTTTCTCATATGCAATGGAAAAGTGGTATCTGTTAATTGTAAATAATACATCTGAACAAAACATTATTATCACTAATTACAATTGGAAAAGTGCATTACACCCATGATTGTTATCTTTGTTTATATTCATGATACATTCGATTCGTTTCATCATTCCTTTTATTATATTTGAAAAAACGATGTGACATTTTAACAACATAATAGTGAGCACGGTGCTCTTTAGTGATGTTTTGTTATCTCAAACATCTAGACGATGATCCGTTTCAAAGACCTCCAAGGAACTATCCTAAGTCTTTTATCAGCTCCCACTAAACGCACCAATTTCACGACTTAAACCGACTCGCGACGGGAGCCTATGAAAAAGGACTTCTAATAGGTCCGCAACGAATTCAGTTATTCCAAAAATCCGGTATACGCAATTTAATCATATGTATAGAGAAATACTCATAGCACTAAAACATTCAGCCAATCGTAAGAACCGCGCAACGATCGATTAATCGATACATGTCAATCGTTTAACAGTTATGTATCGTGACTGTCCGAACGCCGAAGGTAGGCCATCTGCAAGCTGGCCACGTTCTCGTCCCGTGTTATAGGCTTAGAACTAGACGCGCTGCAAATAAACAATGTGGACAGTTAGGTGTCGTGATAGCGTACGTGTGAGCTGAACGTCCAATCGCTTCTGTTACGTAACATTTGCATGTGAACTCAAGCAGGGCGTAAACATGTTCAAGATCAATGTACGTGTACTAAAAAAGAGTTATCATTACTTACAGAAGTGTATCACACCACACGTTCTATTTTAAGGCTGTCTTAAAAATATGTTGATTTGTTCCCGGTGTATGATACTAGGTTTACCGTCTATTACCATAGCTATAAATATTCCTAAATGACCAGCTTTCATGCAGCTGGTTCCAGCGAGAACTCAGAAAGATTTAAAGATTTTGTGTGTAGTTTTGAGTATTTCATGATAAATAAATGATGTACTAATAAAATGACTAGATTTATGTATGATGAATTAAAAAAAAAACTAACAATATCAAAACAATTAAGACAATATTAAAATAAAAGAAATTCTCCATCTATGTATATAAACGCTTGAAAAAGCAACAATCCCCTGACGTGGGTGGTCACACTCCAAATCACAGGAAAAAAATCCCAAAAAAAAAACATTCAACCTTAAAAAAGTCCAGCCACACCGTCATGATCTGAGTTTATTTATTTATTTTTTAAAATATTTTACGCGCGTCTTATTAGGGTAGTGTACACCGGACCAGATGGTGTTCGAATTTCAAAATTTTTACGACACGTTCCTCAAACCGAACACGTGCCACCAGATAGCGTATTATTTTCGACGTTTCAACGTAAATAAATATGGCGTTAAAGTTGCCTCGCCCTAGTGTAAACACACCCTCAGATGCCGTATAATTTGATGCGATGTGAACGTTAAAGATTTTATTAGGAAATATGCATTTTTCAACACTGGCATTTTTGGCCGGCTGATCCCTGATTAGTGCAGCCTACCAGGCTCCGCAGAATGCCCTGGCCGGTGGCCGGCAACAACGTCAGCGTTGAGAGGCGCTGTGCTCTGCAATCTCAACCGTCATGCCCAGCGTAGGGAATATGGGAAAAACTCTTTGAGGAAACCTAATTCCAGCAGTCGACTGAGTCAGCCTGATGATAATAATAATGGTGATATATTAAAAGGTTTAATAAATTAACCTGACATAATAAATTGTTTTCCTGTGTCATATTAATATTTAAAGTGAAAAATTAACAATGTTCTCCAAAATGTATGAAACCTGTCAATTTTGACTTAGTGTGGCAGACTATGGCCTTAACGCATTTAATTATGAGTAGTGGCGGTAACTGACGTCCAATAATGAAACAACTAAAGAATTAATAATGATAAGTCTAAATCAATTAATAAGTCTAGAATCATTGACCCTGCATTTTTTTGTTTAGCACGTGAAAGATGAAAATGTTAAACCGCAGTGATTGTAACATTTGTAAAATTATTATTAGCATATCGTCAGGACATGTGCGACGTAAGCAGAGAGCCCTGAATATCCGTCAAATTATTTATTTTAATAATACATACGTATGTATATACCTAATTACTTTCATACTGTATATGAGTACTACACCATATATACGTTTCAAGATCGTGCGCTCCAAACGGTGTCCGATTCCAAGGGCAGCTATCAAAGAGACCGTCTGTTGAATAGTAACAGTGTGTGGCCCAAGTTACGTGATACAACGATTTGTGTGACAAGCAATCATAATAACACAAAATGTCTAATGCATGTAACATTGGTTTAATATTGTTGGTTTATTGTTGACCTTCAAAGGTTTTTAATGCTGTGCAAATTTATTGCAAATAATTACAAGATGGCTAAGTGCATCAATAACAACGTTTAAATTTAATGATCTTCGTGCGCACATATATATTATATAACACACGTAAAATAAATTTATAAAAACGTGCGTTTTATGATAAAATATCACTTGGTATAACGGTAAAGGTTAATGATTAATCACTGATTTTACGCAATTTCTACCAAGATCTAATGAATTATCACAATTATCACTGCTACATATAACACAAATCGACGGATAAATGTCGTTAGATGTCACCGTCAGAGCGGAAGAAGAAAATAAATTAAAAGCTCCAGTTTATCTACATAAAAAAAATTTAGCTATTTTTAAAAGTATTGCATAGATCAAAGACTGTGAGATTCAAAGATTTAGCTTAATTAAAGTGCATATGGATTAAACGTAACGTTTTTTACATTCCTTTGACTTAAACCTCGACCCTACAAAGCGTTAGCAGTAATCGTTCAATTTGCCCTTAATCATGGCGTAGAAATGCCAGGTTATTCTGTAGACGCACTGTTTTCATATATTAACTGCAACCCGACACTCACAGAGATCTCTGTTAAACGATTAAACTGTGGAAATAATAAATTAAATTGATCATACAATTTAATACTGAATACTGGAATACCAATCCTACATTAAAACATAAATATAGTTTTATATAGGTCCTGTCTTATATTGTTATCATCATATCAGCCTCTATTTTTCAACTGCTGAACGTATCCCTTTCGCAGCCCGACAGCACTAAATCCTCCGCAGGTCACATCACTATATTACGCAACTTCACGCCTATAATGCCCGAACAGGTAGGCAGAAGAGTGTAGTACATTGCCATGTTTCACCAGTTACGTTTAGGTCCCACTATGGAATAGGTGGTGAGCCTATGGCCATACGCCGGACACATTTCCAGATTCCGAGCCACTACTACATATTATATTATGTATTTAGAATTTGTTTTTTTATTTAATAAATTGTTACACCGCTTCTCTTTACAATTTACATTAAACATGTTAAATAACGACGCAGAAAAGTTAACCTTAACTAACCTTCAACCTTGATTTTAAACTTACATATTAAATTACTCTTCTTACCGAAGCTTGTGTTACTAAGCTTTGCAAATTTAACTTCTGATTGCAACCGCAAACCTACTTCTCGCCTAGCTTGACATCGTTTGATAGCTGGAAGTTTACTATGTATTTATATAGAGCTTTAATACTTTACATATATCCCGTTTTTATAAAAAAAATCCTATATTTACACAAAAAGTCACTCCATGGCGATATATGAAGTTTCATTGACCTTGCTACAATGACCACTATACCGACCCGGTGTGCGAAGGATCGATTTCCGGTTGGCTCTACGCGCGATCATTTTTTTATTATTATTTCTACAAGATATACCTTTAGGTGTTTTACGCGCGACTAACCTTAATTACCATTTTAAACATAATTTAATACGAGGTTTACAAGCTCAATCAACTGGATTTAAAATTCTAATCTGTGTAATCAAACCTGTAATCCATCTATAATTTATCCAACAGCAAACTCCATTATGAGATGCATAAACATAACCAGTGCCCCGAGGTATGTACATAGCCCTACCTAATGATATATAACCATAATGATACATAACCATAATGATACAAAACTGTAATGATACATAACCATGGTGATACATAACCATAATGATACATAACCGTAATGATATATAACCATAATGATACATAACCATAATGCTACATAATAAAGTAAAGCGCACGTTCACAATCGGCTATCGCCTCGTCTGGCTCGTGACTGGCTTTTGAACTCCGCAGCTCCCGTGCTACTGAAAAATAGGGTTGTCGCTGTTAGCAAATATTTATTTTTAATCTTTACAACCCTAGTTTGGATTAAATGATACGGAAATTCAATTAATCAAACAATGACCAAACAGTGCAAAAATTAGTACCGACATATACCTACCCTTTCAGCATCAAACGGAGCCAGATTGATATTCTTTAAAAGTCTGAAAATGTTCACAACTTTTATTGCATCTACAATTAGTCATTATTCACTTCTTCTTCGTCCTGTCGATGGCTGATCAGATCGAAGGATTAGTGCAATGTCCAGGGTGCGCCGGGCAGTACCTACCTATATGTTCGTATTTTATCAGACGTAGTCGCCGTTAGGAAAAATTTGATGCACATTTACTATTTTTATTCACAGCCTTGAATTCTATCTATAGTCTGTGATGTCTAAATTAAACATAATCATAACAATCGGTCAAATATCGGACACAAGCGACTGGAAATAAAGAAGTAACAATCGCTTATTTTCTTCCAAAAGTTGGGATTTTAATATATCAATCTCAAAATTTAAAATTATATTTCACATAGATGTATCTCAGTAAGGTACTACAGAAGTCGGAACTGAACAGTTGCCGCCAATTTCTTAAAATGTTCACTTTGAATCGTGATATAAATACAACCAAATCATCGGCAACCCTATAGCTTTTTGCCTTCGATATCTAATGACAAAGGCATCATTATCTAATCATGACCGGTTTTTTACAGGACAACCGCTGCTTGCTACTAACAAAACAAAACGAGAGTTCAACTTACAACCACTCTACGGAGCTTTAGGACAAGCTTATTGTAGCGTGGAGCAGTTATGGTCTAGTGGTTTAAAATTTTGCCTTTATCTCCACATGTCCATGGTATGGTTTCCAAGCAAGGAGCTCTCAGTTTATAGATTTTATGCATTTGCAACATTAGATGAGGAGCCCTGCATGTCTTAAAGAACTGCATAATATTTTTTGAGGCATTTGTAATCTGATAAACCGCACTTGGCCACCGTATATTACGGTTTTAACTTTCCTCATTTTGGGAAAAACTCTGCGTCGTAGTGAAACAATGAAAACGTTGTTGACCAAGATGATGATGGGCTTGGCAGTTCTAATTGAGAACGGCTAAACGACTAATCACTTAAGATGGACAGCGTCGCGGTTAACATCTCTATCAACTGCCTACGGGCGGAACAGCACAACCCAAACTCTATCGTTTAATGATGCAATAATCCACTTTTCCATTTAGGGTTAATTTACGGAGAGAACATAAATTTCTAAGTAGAGGTCGTCATTACACGACGTCTTTTTAAGTTGACCTAAAATCCCTATATGAAAAAACTGCCGTTTATTCATGTATGTTAGTGTCCCTATGAAAAATATCATGCATTATGAATTCGATTTTATTTGTTATATGGTATTACTGGTATTTGGATGCAATTCCGTCTGAAGATAAGCTAAAGAGCGTTTTGTGATACATCATGTAGACCTGTATAAAGCCTATTCTTGCTTGCCTGAAAGTAGTCGATAAAACTAGAAACAAAAAACAATGTTTTAGAATCGTGGCGCATGGAAATCCTTAATGGCTGTAAATGTTATATTTATATGACATTAATTCAACAGCAGACTGAGAGTTAGATCTATTTAAAAACGATTCTTTGGTTGAAGTTATTACGGTGGTGTCCGCTGCACGTACCTAAATCTTACAATCATTACTTTAATTCATAAATAATTGCGTTCAGTCAACTGGACAGATATTTTGTCACGATGTATTGTACCATTGTGTAACTTCTGTTAATGGCTGCCGTCATCATTATATTACACTGTTGGACACAAGACTACTGTGGCATCAGCGTCTGATATATCCCTCAGGTGGGAGTCTTTAAACATTATCACTCGCTGTTGGGGGACATGTAGTAACTAATAAGTACCAAGCCTTAAGATATCTGGTAATCTTTGAAGAAATTTATAATACCCCTTCAAATACAAGAAAAGCTAACGGATACTTATATAAAATCTGATCATAAATTAGAGGCAGTTGATGTTTTCTATTTGCCTTGGACCGCACTAGAAACTTGACTTTATTGTGTCGGTTTGAAATGTAGTAACAAATAAAAAATAAGCAACATCACACCTGTAATCTCCGAAGAGGTAGCCAGAGGAGTGTGGAACATTGATACGTTTTACCAGTTACCTTTATGTCCCACTATGGAATAGGTAATGAGCCTATTGCCATACACCTGGCACATATCCAGACACCGAGCCACTACTAGGAAAGGTTATATAAAAATTATAAGTTAGAAAAATGCAACAGTACTTAACCTGGAATTTAAACCCAGTACCTTTTGACCGGCATTCGCACTTCCAATCACTCGACGATAAAGCCGAAGCAGATATGGCGATTATGAAATAATTTTACGTTCTTTAATTTTGAAAAGATCAAACATAGACCTTTGTCCTAACGATCATCTTGGTTTTTAGGGGCTTCATAGCTACTTCCATACGCTAATACCAAATACAATAACCGTGACTTTTACCGCTCCATCCCAAAAGTGGAGGACCACCATCTGCAGCTATGTATAAAATAAGCTGCTATCCAGTATTGATTTATCTGACAAGTTATTGAGTTACTCTTTGGTTAACTTTGGGGTTCACAATTATCTGACGTATTCCAACGTTTTCAAGGGCATCACTACCCGTCTCTCCTTTGATACACACAAATCATAGAGCGTCAACACGATTATCCCTTATAAGATATCCCATTGAGACTCCTGACAAGAGTTTGGTGTGAACTGTAAGAAATCGGTTCACGCCGATCTCTTGTCAGGAAGTTTCCTCGTTTTCATGGTAAATGTAAATTGAACTCTTAAAAATTGAAGAGGATATTTAGAAAACAGTACTTATAAATTATATTTCGTCGTCGTGGAGTTAATTTTACAATCAGCTCTTTTTCATTTATCAGAAATATAAAGAATAGTTTTATTTTGATCATGAAAAACTATCAGAGTGCTGTATTATTCGATCAAAAGACGTGAAAATGACTAATATGTTAAGATAAGATAAATTATATGTTGATATAAGATAAGATACCAGAGAAGATAAGATGTTATAAAATCAATGTTTCTAAAATATTAGTTACGAAAATCATTAACGCCCTATCATTAACGGCCTATTGTTCCAACGCACAATGTACGCTTATGATAATTATATATATATATATATATATATATATATATATTTACCTATAATGTATCTATAACAGTGATGGAATTATGATAGCTTTGATGTACTAGTTAAACTTACGGCTATTATTATTACGAAGGTTCCATATTTATTTCCATATTAGGTTTCCTTGATTAGAACATACATTAAGGTTTTTGTGTCACATTTAAAAAGAAGGCTTTGCCTATATTTATGATATAAATAACTACTTTAACATGAGTTATTTTATTGTGACTTCTAAAAACCTAATAAAATAGGCAATGGTTAAAAAATATGTTTTTGCTCTGTTTCGATGTTCGCATTTCGTTCGCGTTCTCCGCACTCGTTTACAAGTCAATGATGTCTCACAATCGAATACTAATTTATATCCGAAATAGAAGTGGTCGTAGCGGTGTTTGAATATACGGATCCAATGCTTAGATAAGAAAACATTTAGAAGAGCAGAGATCCTTCTAGAATGATTGTTTGGCAAAACATGTTAATAGATCCTATCGAGTGGAATATTTGTTTCATATTCAATTCAATATCATTCCAAACGAAATGGTAATTTGGATAATGACGGAAGGCTGTAAACAAATCGGAGTCAGGCATTACAGAAGTGGGTCGCAGGTGTGCGAGAAACTACTAGGCTCAGGCCAGTCAAGGTCTTGCAACAAAAACTCCGCAATATTGTGTTCGCTGCACAGTATTGTTATTTTGCTATATCGGGCTCATTATAAAAATTAAAAACCTCAAACAACTTAAGTCATAATTGTTTATGTCAATTGATAAGAATATTTCATACAACATTCCACTTTATATTATTTGTTAATCGTTTTGTAATATTTAATATTATAAATGTAAACATTTTTTAATTCTCATTTCGTGCTAATTACTTGTAATACTGATTGATGACTGCAGTGAATCGGAGTCAAAGATAGCAGTGGCAGGTCACGGGTGTGCGAGTTATCGGCGCAGTCGAGTCAAGGTCACGCAACAAAAACGTGATATTGCATACTCAACATAATTATATCCGCGATTAAAATTTTTTTAATACCAAAAATGTTTTATGATCAGATGAGGGCGGCAGAAGTTTAACCAAAGATAAATTTTACAATTGTTCGGACATTACAATAGTATTAGTATGTTGTATACTGCGATGGGAACGATACTATATTAAAAAGACTTGTTTACTCCAGTCTATGAGTATTGAGACCAACGATTAAAGAAAATGAAGCAAATAAGTAGATATTAGATTAGGTATTAGGCGCATTTCTCCAATAATACATCCATGAACCAATCACCTATAACATGTCTACTAGAATTACACCGACAAAAAATTAAGTAATATGTCACATTTGCTATATAGGTACAACATGTGCGTATGGAATCTTAGAGGTACTTAAGAACTCCATCCTCGGCTAACCTGTAGTTACTTAAACAGGCTGACTAGGGCCGGATGACGTACACGCTACGACAAAGTAACTGCCCCCAGAACACGTTTTCGAAAGGATTTGTTTGTTTACAAACATCGAACACCTACGACTGAGACGTGCACAAGCCGCTATAACAAGGTGGTCCTATAAAAGATATGCCACGAGCCTGTCGCAACGTGTGCGCCGATTGTTCAGTACGGGGGGGGAGGTATCGTGAAATGCCAAAGCTTTCGTTAAGAAAAACGATTGTGCTTGACATTTCCAATGCAAGTAATATATACGTTTCGTAGTTTATTTATTTAGATTCTATGTATTAGGTGTTAACTAATATATTTGCAATTACTTCGCTTTTGTACATTTTTAAAGTACAGGAGTAATAAAGCAGAGCGGTCAACAATCATAAGTGACCGCTGCTTCCTGTGCATATTAGTTTTGGATCTCGAACAGGATTGCAGGATTAGCACTCTTAGTACCAGTCAGTCCAGCAGTTAAAGTAGATAATAAGCCTATTGGTTAGTATTTTCAACATTACTCTAGGCATTTCTCAATTGCCATTTGAGACAAAGCAGTCAAGGCTCAGAATAGAGACAAAGTAGCTCGAGGTTGTAAAAACTCGTACCCAAAGGGTGCTTTTAAGTTGTATACCTACAGTTAATACAATTTTTAAGTTGTATTAAGTTGCAGTTTCAGTTGTATATGGAAGTATTTTTTGGCATTGTCAGTACACCTCATAATAAACTTAATCTCTGTTTATTGAACCTCTTAACAAAGTAAACATGTAATGACTCTGTCTAAATAACCATAATTGCATATAAAATGGCTAATTTTACAGCCGTAAGAATAAATAAATGCAATGAACTGCACATCCAATGACCACACACACACACCCAAACACGTGAACATTAAAGTTACACACACATTGGCAGTTGAATAATGACGGTTCTTAGTTACAATTGACGATGTGTCTTTGTTTAAATCTAGTGGTTTTCAAACTTTACATACTGTAGCTATTTAGTATTAAAGTATTGAATAAATTTTTTGGACCTCGGCTCCAAATCTTTTTGTACATCACCACAGGACTCGGGTAACACGGAAGTGTATTTCACCTTGCCTCAAACTATAAATCAGGTATTAAATATCTTTTGTTTTTAATCGCGAGTGTTTCTGTGTATAGAATGTGTACACTTAATTAAGCCCTAAATGTATTTGAAAGTATGTCTTACCAAAACTCATCTGCTTCTGCTTTACGAGCACTACTTACACAGGTTTTTACAGAGCTATACGGAACTGATGTTCTGACATGCGAGTCATTCTACCTTATACCACATTTTTATTACTTTTTTACCAAATAACCAGAGTCAAGAACAGTCCCTTGCAATTTTTAAAAATTGCAAAAATTATATAACATTACAATTATTTCTTTTATGGCTAGTAATAAATCCGCTTTAGCTAACTTTGAGCATCACTGTACGAAGGCTGTAATCGCGGGATACGCTGTATTAACCTTGTCGTGACGTTCATTTGTAGTTATTATTATTCCATTAATAATTATCACGAGCCGTTCTGAACGGTAATCCTAAACATGTACTAGACTAGAATTATTTCATCACAGTACGTTAGGACTAAATTTGCATAATCGCTTTAATAAGAATAAAGGAATTATTACATCATGCTTAGATTACTGCGTCATGTGTAAAGTACTGTTAGTATTCTGTACGCTTGTGGCTTTGCATAACATGCAACATGACATGAAATAACTTATTAATTTTGCCGAAATGATTGAAATGGAGCATTATTGTTTTTACCTTGTGAAGTTGTACAAAATTTATATAGTACAAGTCAAAATCTTTATTTTCATTCGCCTGAATTACAAAATGTTTCTTACTTTCGTATATTCAAAACAAAAGACTCTGACGATAATATTAATTGCTGACCTACTTCACGTACTCTGATTCAATAACAAACCTCATACAAAAGTTCATTTGGACTTTATTTTTATACCTGATTCTCTATCAGCTTGGCCATAGTCCTCTTTACTTACATTAACTTACTTTTACCAATACTTACCAGGTCATCTTAATCACTTCCACATTTAAAGAAACACATGAAGCTGTTATCAAAATCATTTCACAAAAAGAACAAAAACCACCTCGAGTGTTGTACAAAAAACAATGTGTTATCGATATTTTCCACTTGTATATTGTTTAATGGACAGGTCAATTTGTTTGTTTTTATCGATATGTTGCTATAAACATCATTTGGCCTCACCGCTGCTGTGTCGAATGCTAATGATGCATGCAGTGATGAAGTCTTGTAAAAGGGATGTAGGCATCTACTATGACGCAATATATCGATATTTTTATCCTTAATTTTGGTAACATATGTACCTAATTTGAATTTCGAACTATATTTGTTGAACATTCTAAATTGCTGCAAAAATTGATGATCAAGATCTTATGCGTTTTAATTTCTGGCTTCTTAATAATTTTTATGAACCGGTCTTAAAGTGATGGCCTGGAATGGTCTCATGTATACATATATCAAATTTATTTTTAACATAATATATTTACAAATCTTAGTTCAAATCCAAGTCGTCAAGTAAAACATATCCGTACCATGTATAAGGGTATTTAGGTATTTACCTTGTAATTTATCTTTTTTAACTAATGTTATATTTTTTGTTTCAGGTATGATCACAATTTATGTTTGGTTGATACAAAATGGTAGATATATTTTAAACATCATAAATTAGATTAGCAAGAAGATGAACATCCGTTTTGTTGGCCTGTTTTATAATCTGCAATCATCTGACCATTGGCGTGCGAGGCTGAATTTAAGCAATGACAGATTAATCCTACTTGTATAATAGCTGTTTTCGCTCAATATTTTCAGACCTATTCACCTTTAGTTGCAATATATCGTTCGTTCCTGTTTATTTGTTTCGCGCATTCTCTCGTTATAAAACTGAAAGCGTAAGAATAGGCTTTCCTTGGAGATATTCCTAGAGTATTGTGTTGAAGACCCTGAGTTTTTCAAAAGAAATTTGAAACATAGTGCTTCAGGTAAAACACTAACAACTCAGATGCTGTAGATGTCTACAACCTAACATCACTTACGATCAAAGAATCCTCTGTTCGTCTGTAAATTTATTAAGAAAAGGTCTGATAGTTTTCCATCGATATGATATACATATGAATATTACACATCACTAAAACTGGTTCACATGCAACAAAGTTGAAATAGAAAAGTTATCGATAAACATAGGTATGGTAAGAACAAGCGGGCTTACCAATTACCGTGATGAGAGTAAGAAAATTATTACTCTTGGCGCCCTACCTCGTTCTGTCTCCTTCACACCTTCAAACTTTAATGTGTGCCGCGAAAGGGACGCAAGTAGAAGCACAAATGACAGGTTTAGGTGTAATTGTGTGCACTCTTTTTGTTTTGAGTGGCTTGTAAATATGGTAAAGTACCAGCTGTTCGTTTTAAAACAAAACTACATATTTATTTCTAACAATAAAATTCTTTTATTCTGTCTAAGTACGATACAATATTATTAAATTGCGACTTGATGCCACCAACGGGTTCGACTCACGGCGTGAACGGGTGTGTGATTTGTTTTGTTTAGGTCCAAACTTGTCCAAGATATCAATACACAATATTCTCTTCCATAACTATTTGATTTTAAGCAAAAACGCTGCTACGAACGCATACCATACCTGAAGTGCGACAGGTTAGATATAAAGCCTTCTGACTTTATAATAACGTCTGTTAACTCAACTACAACAGTTAGAATTTGGATTTAAGTATTTTTGGCTTCAATATTAGTACATTTATGAAGACATTGGTTAGTGCTGAGGAAGCAA
>DWFO01001305.1:0-16289 GCA_018246595.1 Mimoniades nurscia nurscia | reverse complement strand
ATTTGTAATTTTAAGATTTATTAATAAAAATTGACATATATATGAAAATTAATTAGTATATTTGTGTATCGTCACAAGATCGTTAGTACCCAATCTTGTACATATTGTATTAAAATCTTTATTACACCCCGGATTTACATCTTCCGGATTTAAATCTAAAGGAATAATCTAGAAAGTCGTTATTATGTGAGCTAATGTAGAACTGAAGAACTTTTTCAGATACGTAGTGTATTTTGTGGCTAGAACAGAAACCAGATTCAGTACCACTGTGTAAGTCCTAGAAATATTTTTTTTTTAATATCGGGACATTTCCACACACGGCCATCTGATCCCAAAGTAAGCGTCAAGACAGCTTGTGGTATGGTAACTAGATGGCTAATAAACTACATACATACATGTAAATATTTACTTAAATAGATTTTTTTTTATTATTTTTCACACCCAGACAACAAATACTTGTGCTCATCACACAAATATTTATTTTGGGTGGGAATCGAACCCACGACCCCCGGCGCAACAATCAAGTTCACTAACCACTGCACCCACTGCCTGTCAATAAATATAAAATAAGTATCTAATGCAGTAACAAAAATGTGTTCATGTGGACATAGGTGTCTATTCTGTGGTCTATTCACACTTTTATCACCAGTTCTGCTAACATTGATCCTGTACGCATATAATTATGTATATGTACTTAGGATGTTATATAACATTGTAGAATTCGTTTATAGCTTGTTTTTAAATATGAAACATCTTTTTAAACGCAATATACCCAAAATGTTAAGTTGTTAACCTTTGCTGAGAATATTAGCATAATTTGTTCTCACTTTTTTATACATGGCTTCGTAAAATACTTTTTTACATAAGACAGTTTTTTTATAAGACAGGCTTACTATCCAATGCGGGCACGTTGCAATGTAAGCGGTATTCCCGGAATTTTTACTAAAGGTAGACTCGTGCTACGGCACGTCGGCGTACGAAGACGAAACAAAGCAGGAATCCCAAATATATCTCCTCATATGCATTTTATCTTGTCCGTATAGAATACATATTTTTTAATATTTTATGTAATACTAGTTTGACATGATGCCTGTTAGTCTTCATTATGACTCACAGCTGTGTGTAAAACTCTTCTGAAATGGCTGAGCCTAGAGAGTATGAAAGAAACACGCGGATCCAGTACCGCTTGCCGGTATTTGCCAGACATTCTATAATATGGATCTTAACGCAATGAAAATTGAACTCTAATATTATTCCAATCATTCATGAAATTCACACAAATTATACACATCATGGTCGGTACACTCTACCTAAAATATGTACCATATCACGAATGAAATGATGTCACATATAAATCCAATTATCCATACGATACCCTTTCCATAAACACATATTAGTGCTAATGCATCTCACTATAATCATAGTTATGAACCTGAAGTAGGTATATTCGAGGAGATAATTTATATAGTGTTTTAACAGTATGAAACTAAACTAAGCAAGTAACAGCACAAACACAACATTAAATCATTCAGACTTAAATAATACTTTCAACAAACATTACTATATTTTAAAGCCCCATGACACATGTTATCAAAACAGCTGTAAGAAATGATTGAACGCTTACGCTCAGTAGATAACAGTTCTCTCGGAAGGCATCTTTCAAAGAACTTTTCCCAGACAACTAAATAAACAATGCAATGAAATACAATAAAGACTCATCTATCCCCAAAGAAAGCTTACCGCTCATTCCTATTTCATTAGTAGTAATCTCGAAATAGCTCGCAATGTCGACCTTAGGACGTTACTACGAAGGTCCAAGTTGGAACGTAAAAGTTTGAACGCAACAAAGGAATAAGTGGGTGGTGGATTGGTTGATATGCGAAGCGGAAAGCTGAGCAAACATCACGCTGTGTTATAGAACACTTATAGAAAAATAATTTTAATATCCTACAGCCAAAATATTTATGGAAATATTTTTAGCTTCGTAACTCTCACGGTTTATTTCTTTTGACAACTAATTATTGAAATGTTTCATGGCCATGACATATTACTTTGTAAACGCAGGCTTAAGCAAATCGGTATATATTTTCATCAAAATCATCCCACGGACAAGGTTCTACCGCGAAAGCGTAATGGAATTATACAGTAGGTACATGGAATATACAGTACATGTTTGCGTAGTCATGCATTATAAATTTACTTGAATGAGCAACCAAAGTGACACATTTCACGTTGCAGTATAATGTAAAGAATTAAAAAAAACTCATTAAAAGGAGCACAGCAGGAATGATAGAGGTCTTTAGCTCTCTGTGGTTTTTACCTACCCCGGAAGGGCCTGGAGTGATGTAATAAAAACTAAATACAGTGTTTTGAAAAAACAAGGTAATATATCTCATGAAAAATGGAATTGACATGAAAAAAAAACAATTTCGAGCGCATTCCGCTTGCGCTTCCTACTAATAACTGTATGTTCACAGTGACAGTTTGATATCAAGTATGACGGCAATTTCCTGGTCGTGTCGAATTTTAATACGAGCGCTGTATCGAGCGCCGCGTGGCGACATTAAACTGTGCACGCTGGCGTACCACGGCAACCACGTCTTGAGACTTGCTAGTATTCATATTCATATCAATATTGTCGTCTATTAAAAAAATGTAAAAAAAATATAATTTCACGTCTTCAATCCGCAAAGAAGAAGGCAGAGAAGTATAATACCCGACTGGGCATCGAATGCAGGACCTCGCGATCAGCAGTAGCATTTACAACCGCCAACCAGGCCAACCACTCAGGTCAATTAAATGTGCAATAACTTTGGACAATTTTTCCAAGTTTTTACACGTTATCGTTAGGTGATATATTTCGGAACTGGAATGAATGACCCAGATTTCAAATATGGTTGTTCGGTTTGGAGCTGCAAATTGGAAACCTCTAGGTATGACCAATGGAATAAGAGACCCGGTAGCAGAATGCCAACGTAGACAAGATTTATTACGTGTTATGTTTAATATTTTTCAAATAAATACGATTCACTTGAACGATCATAATCGTTAGTTCAGATAAATAACATGCAGTTTCTTGTAAATATGTATAATAAAGTGCATAAAAATTTAAAAGCTATAAGCGATATTATACTGTAATAAACATAATCCAAAGGAGAGCATTATTTTCACAAAAGTAAGTACTTAGGACATTTTTCATTTCTTACAACACATGGACAAGTATCCTTAGCATTATTATTGTTAAAGGAAACATATGTGTTATATATGAGACGTCAAAAATTAAATATGAAAATATCTGAGTCTAGTCAGGGTCGAGATGCAAACATTTTCAATAAACTATCAAAACGAAGCTCGTCAGTATCGAAATGAATTGAAAAAAACCAAAGCAGCAAACAATTCCGTCTTTATGCGGTATGGTTTGATCTCTTGTGATGCGCCGCGATTCTACGTACCATTCTTCTCGGACTCCGAGAGAAACAGGAGCAGTGTGCAAGGATGGCAACACGGAGAACTACCCCGATAACCGTCGTCTATTGTTGTTGTATTCTATTCTAGTTTAAAAAGAGACTATTGAGGTTTACAAAGACATTATTCGCATATTATTATTACACCTTCACATCAGTATTATTAGTATTCTTGTTTCAATATTCAAATATGATGTTACATTTTGTCACAATATTGAATTGACGATACGTGGAGTACTTAAAACGTGCAGGAAACATGTTTGGGCAGGTTTATGTTATCACACCATAGTCACCCTAGCGTTCTTGGGTTTTGAATAAGGGATTCCGTTGACAAGCTTAGTTATTAGCAATAATAGCGTATTAATTCTAAAATGTGTGATTTGTGTACGACATTCATGTACCTTTCATTATCTGAGTTTTGTTTGTAAACCTAAAGAAAACCCAAAAATATTGTTGCTCAAAGAACATTAAATGTCAGAAGGACATTTTAAAAGGATGCTACCCAATTTGAATCGGTACATGTGTCCTTTGGCAGCGCTATGTACGAACCTATTATACCAGTATATATTCCAAACAACCCTTGAGGCTTAAGGTTTACCGGCTGGTACATAAGGACAAAAACTGTGACTGACGACAACAGTCACTACAAAGATCAAAAACAGTCATAACAATTTATAATCCCCTGGAGATTGGGAATGGGTTGGGATTATCCCGAATGTTTGAAGAAGCCATCTTGCTCAGTATTGTTGCCATTTCTATATTTATTAATTTTTAATTAACCATTTTTTTTGGTACACTTACAACTAACGAAAATGTTGGACAGGCGCTTATAAATGAATTTTTGTTTGATATCATGTTGAACTAGGGCTGTTACTATTTAAAGTACGTTATTAGCTACTGAAATAAAAATGCTTAGAAATAATATGCGAGAGTTGCAGCCCTGCTATAATGCTTTCGCTACATCTGTCCGCTGGCCACGCTAAGTAGGACGAATGACATCATCTCTCATGTACACAATACCAGTTTTACTCTTATTAGAAGGTTTTATACTATTATGTAGGTGTTTCACTGTGTTTTGTAACGTATATAAGAAACACCGTACCTAATACAATTTTTTCACCAAAATAAAACAATACACGCAAGTACTTGCAACAGAAACAGGCGTTGTGATAGAGTTATTGGAAGTAAATATTAACTATAGAGTTTAATACAAAGATATTTGTATTAGAATCTTACAAAAGTGCGAAAATCCTCGAAAAATTTCTTAGAAAGCGGTCATTACAGTTGAGTTGAACTTAATATTGCTTAACTTCACAGATCACCTGTGATCTACAAGTATGTCAAGGCTACAGGGATTTCGACTTCGACAATACCTTTCTACAAGAAAAAAGATTCTGAAGAAATATTCCCGAAAGCCACTGAGCCCCGTAATGCTTTCTATACATTTGCACGTAGCCGGGGCTAAGTAGGACGAACGGTATCATCTCTCATGTACGCTCTGCAGCAGCTCTTGCTCTACTAACAAGACATTTTAATGAAACACACAAAAAAGAAACTGATGAATATTTTATCAGAGATCAGTTACAGCTGTTCTATTAACTCAAAGGATTAATTGGTTATGTTTCATAATTCAATATTTAGTCAATTTAATATGTCTTACCTTATCTGTCAATATAAAATTGTTAATCAACGATAAAAATAATTGTTTACAAAAATGATGGATACAAAAAAGTTTATATTAGTTCATATACTATTTACAATTAAAACACGGAACGTTATAGCGGAACACTCGTAGGTCACACGCGCATATAATTAAAGTTCATACTAAGTCAACAATTCAGATCCAAATGATTAAATATGTCGAAAAACACCCCAACTGTCCCTACATCTTCCGTCACCGGGGTTTGAAACCAAATCACATTCAAAAACTTCCAGAACTCAATAAATAATTCCACTTTTAAATCTGAACAAATGGCCGCATTCGATTTTCAAATCTACCAACAAATTACTGAGCACTCAAACTTAGTTTTGCAAAGTTTCAAATTGAATCTTTCATTTTCGTTTTGAACGGTTCAGCTTAATGCTTACCTCGCACTCGGAGGGAGCGGAAGGTTTTTCCTAGATTTTTCTATTCGTATGTGACGCCACTTATGATAGATGGCTTTAAATTTGTTCAAAGTTGGCTCTTACGGAGTCGGTAGATTTTGATAGGTTTTGTTGAATTTTATTGTTTCGAAGTCATCGCCCTCATGAACATAATACAAATATCAGGAAATAGGCAAGTGAACATAAATTTTTTACTTACTAAGGATAGTTGATCAAAATGAGTTTAATGTGTATCATTTTTACAGCCTGCTAACAATTCTTCAAAGTTGAACCGGTAAAGAATGCCTATATGCCTAGAAGAACTATGGGTACCTATCTATGTATCGCTAGAACATGTTATTTTTTTAAGGAAATTAATTTCTTTTAAGTCAAAAAAGGTACGCTGCATTAGAAACAAATAGGTACACCCGTACAAATAAGTACATTCCAGTGATATAAATCATCGTTGCTCATAGGCCATCATCGTGAATTCAGTACACTGAAGATAGTAATGGGAGAATATGGGGTAATTGTCTGCCAACCCGCACTTGGCCAGCGTGGCAGACTATGGCCTTAACCCTCCCACTCTACAAGGAGACCCGTGTTCCAAGAGTGGAACGATAGAAAGGGTCAAAAAAGAAAGTAATGGAACAATGTTATATGTTTGCTCTGGGTTTACGTTGTTGGCATACTCTTTTTTAAAGTTCCCTCTGTTATTATGACTGTCGCTCCGTTTTTACGATCATTTTTACTGCTATAACTTTTTCTTCTTACTGGCCTAAATTACATTTAGTTTCAATTTTATCGGCCTCGCGTAGTTAAAATGTTAAATGTATAAAAAATAAAAAAAAAATACCGAAAATATTTGTAGAAATACACAAAATTTACGCGAAAGATAAAGAGCCGTTATTACTGCCAACGTTTTTAATAAGAAAGTGTTTTTGTTAGTTGTTTAACAAACCATTTTGTTTTTGATGTAGTGAAAGGGGGTGGAGAGTGATATACATAACGAAGATTAACATTTATCTCGGAAAATTGCATGACTAATTTCGATTTGAATTTAATGAAAATTTTAACAGCTTCAATGAATTTCAATGAAATTTCGTGTTTTCAACTGTGTATGCTCTTTGTATACTCAATATACTCGTATACCGAATTACGGGAGTAACGGAAATTTCACATGAAAATCACCAAATCGGTTTTATTTAAATTGGGAATAGAAATACCTTAGAGAAGAGTATAGCCTACTTTTTTATTTAATGCCTAAAAGATTAAATAAAAGAAAGAAAGACTGTTTAGGATATATCGAGAATTATGCACGCGAAATCGATGGTGGCAAGTGTTAAAATAAAGAAAAAACGCAAACAAATGATTGTCATATAGGTAGTTGGTGTTTTTTTTTAGTTGGCTTAATTAAACCTTCTACTTAATATCTTCCAAGAATTTATAAGGAGTGCCTTCAAATGTTATTGAGAACACCGTCCAGTAAATACATTGTAGTTACATCTAACCAAGCGCTTTACAGTTTTATTCGCGAAGTTTATATGACTGAAAGAGTTGTTAAAATGATTTAGATTTTTATTGGATCGTAACTCAAGAGTTCAGTGCTTTCGTCGCTAGAAGCGAGTTGCAACTTTAAAAGTGCAAGTTAGAAGTTACGTATTTCGCATCACAAGCTTCTAACTTTGATCTTCTTGTAGTGGCTTGGATTCTGGAGCATATGTGCCCTACGTATGGCAATGGGCTCACCACATATTCGTGGTACGTAAATGCATCTAGTGAAATGTGGGAATGTACTACACTCCTGTGCCTACCTTTTCGGGGATTACAGGCGTGATGTTTCGTTACAGTTTTAAAGTGTTTTATGAAAAGTCTATACGGTAATACAAAATATGTACTATAAAGTATAGACATATGTACATACTTACATACATGAAATCTACGTAACCATTATTATTTTTTGTCCCTATTCTATAGAACTAATATCGGCTATTGTTACACATACAGATTAATACTCTTTTCGGGACCTGCGATCTTCTGCCTCATTTGTACAACTGGGTGCGTCGAAACCTTATTTACAATGCTTCCATTATCCACTTACTAATTTCTCAACACGATACAGTCGTGTATGCCCATTTGAAGCATCGAATTGAAAATTAATCGACGTTTTGAGTAATCGAATTTCACTGAAGCGAGGATGGTTTCTATGTTATCAATTTTACAATGACTGCCTCGTTGGTCGTGTTGGTCACTTTAGGTAGGTACTTTTTAATTTAGGTACATAATAAAAGAATTCAGTGTAAAAGTACTGTTATCTTGCCAAAAAAAAGTACAAAAATAAAAGAAGACAAAAATTAAATTTCAAAATATCCTCCAAATGTTTCATAAGTGTTTACCGCAATTTTCATCGGACTTCCCTTTTATTTGTTCGTGAACAGATTTAATTGACTCGCAATGTTGACCGCGTTGAGATAAAATTTCATTAATTTCTCACAACGTTGGGTCTGCAGATGACGCTTAATACCCGTTCATATCGACGGAAGTTCGGAATGTCAAGTTATTTAGAGCATGCTTGTACTAAGTTCGGATCTAATTTAGTGCCACCTTACAGACACTCGCCCAGTTACAAGTTGCAAACAGAAGATATTTAGTAAATACATGTAATTTCTTCTAAGACACAATTTCATAAGTTTCATGGTCGTTTTCCCAGCTGTCCTGTCTCTTTTTATCCTAATTCTGAAAGTGGACACTTCCGGCAACTGCGAAACACCTAAACTTACTGCACTACGCTCTGCCAATGTGAATTTACAAAGAGTTTGGACTCTATGTGTCTGCAAATGCGTACAATCTATGCAGGATGTGTCTGCGAATGCTGCATTGCTGTTTTTTCCTTTAAAAGGAACAATTTATTTTAGTACAGACAAAAATTTTCTTATCTGAGCTCAAATGCATAAAAACTCCGCTTACTGTTTTTAAAACTGAAAAGAAATTGGGAGAGACAAATAACGTTAAATGTAATAATTTCACACACACACACACACACACACACACACACACACACACACACACACACACACACACACATATTTTATTAATTAATTTAGTACGTCCTAAGTAAACTTAGTTAACAAATACTGGAAGAGCGGAGCATCCTAATACAGGCACTTGGTGCTTAAAAGGAGGCTCCAGAACCCTTAACTTAATATTATAACTTAAGACAAAATAAAGATTATTATTATTATTATGAAAAGCATTACATTAAATGAAAAGCAGTTTGATCAAACTATGACACAAAGACTATGTATATTACTAAGGAATGATACATTTTAATATGATTTTTGATACATTATTCAATAGTCATTTGATCCATATAACACCATAATTATTAACAGATTATTTACTTTTATTTAATGTTTGTTGTAAGTCTGCTTATTGTAACAATACAGTGATATTTTTATACTCAACTAAAAATGCATTAGTTATACTATATTTTTGCTTATTTCCGAATGTTGATCATTAGATAGAGGTGTAGTCCTTTTCAATGTAAACTCACCTGGTATACATATAGATAGTATTTCAATATACACTATCAAATCTAAAAATAATTGAAATAATTCAGAGAAGCTCTAGATGGTTTTGTTACCTTTTGGGAATATGAGCACAACATCTGTCTGCTGAGTTGGTGTGGAATGTAGAAGTAATCGCCTTGGATGCATCAGGTGTGCACCCAGCTGCCCTGCCATTGGTAAACGCCTCCGGAGTTCTCTTCCAGCTGTCAGCATACACATATTGTATTAAAGACTTTTTGAAGCCAGTTTTGATCATAACTGCATAAACATAGCTACTAATTATTTCAAATGTAAAACAAATCTTTCAGTATTTGCACAGACATGTTATTTAGAAGTAACATGTTATTTAGTTAGAATGAATTCAGATAATTTAATTTTGATTTAAAAAAATTATCTGAAAAATGAAGAGCTCATAGACTTGAAAATCAGTGGATAAATAAAAAAATACAAATCTTGTGTTTCATCTGTGATTTATTATACCTGTGATTTTATACATACAGAAGAAATTAAAGAGTTGATGAATTTAGTTTTTTCTATAGTAGTAATAATTATTTATTAATAAGACAGGAAAGACAGAATATATGTACATAAATTGACCTATTTCATAACTTAATTAAACTATCTATTATGCCACTTGAAAAACCTTCATATACTAAGTGTTTTATATACAAAACCAAATCATCATATACAAAATCTTCATGTACAAAGAGCTTTTTATAAGAGGAATAAAATTTTTATATATACAATAAATATAATTAATAAATCGGTATAATAAATTATGTATCAACATTAAAATTTATTAAATAAATATACACAAAACAATATTATATCTGACTGCCGTAATGAAGAGTTTGCTAATGTTCGTAAAAAATAACTTACCAGAATCCAACTTGTCTTTAGCAAATTCCGCAAACGACTTGTGTTCTTGAGGAGTCGAGTGTGAACTACTTTCACAGTCATCTTTCTCATGGTTTCCCATATTCTTACTATCATTCTCCATCGTGATTAAATGTTTAACTCGACGAGAGACTAAAAAGCGCGCATAGATAGTCCTTCAATTTTCTACATTCTTACATCATCAACAATTATAGCAAGCATAATCACAACTACGCAATTAGTATTGAATTAAGCACATTACAATAGATTAAATAATAGTCTTAATCAAACTCGTACAATACTTTGCAAATAAACATGCTTCTTCGTATGTTTCCACCGGACAACATTATAGTTGACAAAATTCTTCGACAAACAGACAACAACTAGCTGTCATAATTCAAAATTGATTTTAGGCCGCCATTACTTAATAATTTTGTTGCCATACTTGGCCGGCTGCACAATATGGTCAGAAAAAGTTGGAAAGCAATTGAAAATAGAAAATTATGGAAGTCGGTTTAAAGACTTATTTTATTATAAAAGGTAATTATTTAAAGTTTCTTATACTATCGTACAGCAACATAAAAAGAAGATTGGCTTTATATTATTATTACTATCTAGATACTATTAACAAGATGTATTTAAAAAGTGCAAATATCCAGTAAGATTAAAGACACATATTTAATAAAGTTGTCCTTTTCTTCCATCGAACGTTTGAAATAATAGTTCTCACCACATCAGACATAAAAGGGATTTTTAAACTAGTATCTTTATGTTGTCTTCGTTTTCTATGAGTAGGTATCAAATCTCAAATCACAACTCGATAAAAACTCGGCCGTATCGAATTTTTTTAAGTTTTAATTAATTATAAGCGATTAGGAATGGATATGGATGATAGTGGAAGAGTGAGAATCCCTTTAATACAACGTTATTTAGAGTATTTTGGGGGAATTATATACGATGAAGACATCATTCCCTGTCCTGAAGGATCTCAGGTATGTAATTTTAATTGAATGAATGACCTTTCTTTGTTTATGTGGTAAATATCAGGAGTGTAACTGTGATTTTCAAAGTCTAACACATTTCATTGATATAATACTTTCATTATTCATGATAAATAAAGTGTGTTACATAAATATTGTGCGACGCAATATCGCCCCGAAGTAAAATGTACGTATGTCGGTCAACTTTCGCAGAACAGCTGTTATAGCGTCACAAACCAGATACGCCTAAGCGAAACAGCTGAGTTCGTGTTGTCATTTCTTTTGTGTTAGAGGTGTCTGTAAAACGAAGTCCCAATTAAAACCTAAAGGTCAATAGGTTTCGGCGGTTTCAATCGATAAAGGTACGTCTTTATAGATACAAGTAAGGTGATTAATAATTTATTTTCACTTAGTGACGATTAAAAACTTCTTAATGGTTTCGTAGTAATGAAAATCCTATTATACGCTAATTGTGTTCACGTGTAAAACGAGAAATTTCGATTTACAATAAATCAACTGATTCCATTAAATTATTTATGGTACATTAAAAATTAATAATAAACGTGTTTTTTATATTTCTTGTTTTTAGAATTTATACTACCATTTCAATAGAAGTCTGTTATATAATAAATTGTATTTGCTTAGTTTGTGTATTAACTACACTACCCAATTTGAACCTTACTATGTAGTATCAGAAAGTAGGACCAGAGGTAACATTTTATTGCTTGCTGAAAAATGTGAATATAGCCAATGAGTATTAAATAGGCAAAATGTAACAGAGAATAGTTAGACAATCTTAAGATTTTTTTATTTAAAATTAGAACATTGTTTGGCTAATATCATAGCAAGCCTGTAATCCTTGATGAGGTAGGCAGAAGAGTATAGTACACAGCCTTGTTTCACAAATCACATAAGTCTCATCATGGTAATTGGAAAGTCTATGCCAGTTACAGATCCTGACTGCAGCCTCTATTAGAAAATTACAAATTAGGAAACCCAAAAAGTATCTGAACAGGGATTGACTCAGCAGTAACTCTGGATTAGTATTTATACTTACGACCACTCAACCAAAAAGGCATTCAAAGCATATATCATATTAAAAATATTTATTACTATTACTATTTCATTATTGTAATAAATGCTGTTACAATTTTAATAATAATGTATGGGTTTTTGTTGTAATTTAATCATAAACAGTTCTTTCATTTCACTGTTGTAATTTCTGAGAACCACTGTTCATGAGTGATTGTGATGTTGATAATGGAAGCATTTAGTTTTAATGGCACTTAATGGGACATGTGTACAATAGAAATAGTGTGAGGCTTTTGCTGATAACAGCTGAATAGAATGAGTGAGAGGTTTCAAATACCTACTTGTATTTTAACTGTGAATGTAGTGTAGTGTGTTTTGTGAGAAACCAGAATACAAGGAATTGAATATTTCCGAGTTCTTTTCAATGTTTTCTGGGTTTCTTAATTTGAACATGAGTATTACAAAGGAGGTAATTAATTATGCTCAAGTTCATTTAATGTTCAGATGTATTGTTCTTCAAGAACACCAATATCCTTCTAGAGGTAGTTGGAACTATTTGGACACTTAAGTTTGGGTTCAGATTTTTAAAAATGTTTAGAGATAATTTACAATTTATCAGTTATATAACATTGTATAGTACTTTATTGTTATACAAATTCTTAATGGTTTTATTTAATGCAGTTAAATTAATATATGGTATTTCATTGTCCCAACAGATGAGATCAGACTGGGGCAGTCTACCTCTACTCGCTCTTAAACATGTGCTGCGGTACCTGAACAGGACGGATGCTCTTGCATGCATGTCGACATGCCGGCATTGGCGTAATGCTTTGCTCTTGTATGAAGATAAAAAGTAAGTTTATAACATAGCTATTTTTACTTTCACACTGGCTGCCTAATGCTAACCTCATGTTTACTCACAGCCCCTTAGTCTCTGGTAATGGTGATATAATAAATAAAAGTTTTATATAACTTTATTAACTTTACATTAAATTAATATACCTTAATAATTTTTATTTAGAATAACATCCAAGCACTTAACAAGCGGAACTAAGAAAAATTTGATGAAAATCGATCCAGTATTTTTTGTGAGACATGTAAACAACCACAGACATCTATAATTTTATTTATGTAGATTATCAGACATTTAAGGTTGTTTTAAAACTTTAACAGATTTGCTGGATACTTGTATTTAGGTACATACATTTAGTGATATTGTAATAGTATGTTGCAATGGGACCTGGGTATTTCTGTTTTGCACATAAACTTTAGTCTAACAGTGGGTTAATGAGTTCTCAACAGAAGTATGAAGTTAGCATATGATTTACATTTGTAATTCATTTACAGGACCACATTGAAAATCAGAGTGAATGATATTGAGAGAAGTATGTTTGTTTCAAAAATATTCAGGAGGCAAACGAAATGTCTAATTGTGATGGTCAACTCCAGCAATCAAGAACAGTTGGGGAACTTCTTCGGCACAGTAATGCCATTGTGAGTATTAGTTTGAATTTGTTTTAGAAACTTATTTATTATTAATTTTCAGCATCATTAAACAGTGACTGTCAAAAGAGTGGTAATAATTTATTGAGTGATTTACCTTTCACTTTGGCATTTAAGCTTCAATCATTTTGATCCTCTGTCCTTATGAATTTACAAACTACATGTTATATTAATTATTATTACAAAGGTGAACAGGATTATATTTAGTAAATCAGGGCCTCAATGTTCTTGATAGTGTCTTCTAAAGACGAAAATTCTAACACCCTCTTTAGCAGACTAGGCTAGGCTATAAATCTTCTCAAGCACATAGATTGTGTTCTATTGAGTGAATTAATAAATGTGTTAGTGACATTTATATTCACATCAGTATTGTCACATATAGATCTACACACACAGAATTTTTTTCTTTTTTACTTACATTATATAAATTGATGATAATGATGGTGCTGATAATCATTAAAAACTTTGCTGAATTGAAGGAATTATGTACCTATGTACTTAACTAGAAGCAGGTAAATAGGTTTTAAGTACTTGTAATTTGTATTGTATGAAGAATGCTATAAAACAAACACCTTTATGTTGAGTGTTGTTTGTTACCACTGGGGAGGTCTTTGTTCTGAGCAAGATGCAAGAGCTTTTTAGTATTAAATAAAATACATTTGATGTTAAAATTAAATTTCATTCACTAATTGTGGACCTTCCGATGGCAAAGTTTTTGCTCCATAATAAAAGCAGCAAGTGTTGCCAGAAAATCGATTTGTCTTTTACTAGCAATTTCACTACTTACTGTGTGTAATATAAAGTCAAGTTTTTAATATCAATTTGGCCAGTTTCATTTCAAATAAAAAATACTGTAGTGAATGTGAACAGATTCTTATATTTGATAATCGATCAATATATAAATTTAATGATCGACTTTAACAAATGTTAAGCTGTTAAAAGTGCAGAAGCATTTTTTTCACTCTTATTTGAACTGAAACGTTAGATGTTATTGTGTCCAGCTATGTATATGTGTAAAGTCAAACGGTCTGTCTGTCGGTTTATCATACAATAACAAATTCTTTGACCATATTATTATTTGTATGTTGCTAAATCTAAAACAGGCATTTAAGCGTTTATTGTCACGTTTACGTCAGCGGTTACGTTTACGTCTATTAATGTAGCCTATTACTGTACACTGGGCACAGAAATTTCACTTTAGAAAATCCTAACAATACTCCAGGGGTCGAACCTAGGACATATCGATCAGCATTCGCGCTTCCAACCACTAGACAGTGCAATAATAAAATTTATAATTGTTTTACAGTAGTAAAATATGTAAGTTAGTGTAATTTGTGGTTGGAATTTATCAATCTCAGTGGATAGTTTTTATTTTAACACAGATATATTGCCCTCAGCGAAGGTGCCTGGAGTGTCTGTCGCTGTGGTTTTCAAATAGAGTATTGATATAACTTTGCCCTTTCCAACTCTCAATTCTCTAGTGATTTTCACTCCCGTCCCGTCACTTTATATAAGCATTTGGGGCTAAAATGAGACTAGTAAATTCTGTATAAAATACTGATGGATATTTTGGCCTGAATTACAAAGATTGACTTTTTGTTTAAATATAATCATTGAATAACAAATTTTCTTTAAAAATACACTGATTTATTTGGTATGAAACTTAAATTATTTCGTATGTAAATATTGAAAAAAAAACCTATATTTTATTAACTGGTAAGTGAGTAAATGATTTTTAAATTATTTTAACAAAATAATATGTTAATAGATTTTAACAAAGTTACTGTTGTTCAATAGCTATTGAATTGAATGAAAACTATTCTGCGCCATGGCTGAATATTGAAACGTATTTTATTACCCAGTAAAATACAAGTTCACATTTAATTGCATTTAATAGCTGCATCGAGGTTCGAGACGAGAGAGGCAGGAAACAGGAAATTAAATAATGTTGCCTATTTTTTGCTAAATTAATTAAGGCGTTTGTATATTGATGCCAATTATAAAAAATGTTTGTAGGTAAGGTAACGTAACATCACGCCTGTAATCCCCGAAGAGATACGCAAAGGAGTCCAGTATACCCCACTTCACTGTAGGTTAAATTTGTACGTGGTAGAAATAAGATTTTATATACGATTTTATATGAGAGTTTGACTATGAATGTGTAGGTATAAAAACGATTGTTCAATTAATTTACCAACAATTGTGTCAACCCTTTATAATAAATTTTCCAATGGTATATTATTATTATTAACACGTGTTCATGTGTGATGTTTTCTTATCAATTACACGTTACGTCAGCCGTGTTGCACAAGAATGTGACAAGTAGTTGGATTGTAATAACTTATAATATTTAGAAATTAAACTGCTTAATTATAATAATTAACATTGGATTTATACGGCCACATCAATTGAAACATTCGAATATTAGTCATCTGGGTACATGTTACATTCGGGTACTACAGGATTTTTCTAACTTGTAATTCCTAGCAGCGGCTCGGTGTGTGGATTAGCGCCCGGTGTACATGTATAAGCTCATCACCTATTCTATGGTGGAACGTAACTGATGAAACGTCACAAATGCATATGTTGAGTGGTTCGCAACGTAGCAGTTGTTGCGAACAATATAAAGCATTAGAAGGTCGTGAAGGGAAGTTCGTAAGTAACTTGGAACTGCACGCCTGTAATCCCCGAAGAGGTAGGCACAGGAGTGTAGAACACTCCCACGTTTCACCAGTTACTTTTAAGTCCCACGATGGAATAGGTGGTGAGCCTATTGCCAT
>DWFO01001304.1:0-16289 GCA_018246595.1 Mimoniades nurscia nurscia | reverse complement strand
CAGTTACGTTTACGTCCCACTATGGAATAGGTGGTGAGTCTATTGCCATACACCGGGCACATATCCAGACTCCGAGCCACAACTAGAAAACCTAAATTAGAAAAATCCAATAGTGTCCGACCCGGGTTTGAACCCAGGACTTTTCCATTAGCAGTCGCACTTGCATCCGACACGACTAACGAGGCAGTCAAGTGTAAAGATTTATTTAAAACAATACTCTTTCGCAATAAATAAAATTGCAACGAATACAATATCCAGCTCCTGCTCGGAAATTGATACTTACTCCGCCAATTCTATTCTTGAACAATGCACATCGCGGGAAACTTGCGCAAAAACACATCCGTTTGTTAGTTAATTAATAGCTAGTAGTTACTCAGTATTGTTTGGTATTATTGAGTATTGCACGTTTTTGCAATACTAATAATAATATGTTATTTTACGTTATTAAATTTCTAAAATAATCTAGGAAAAATACATTAACAGTTTATATGCATGTTTTTCAATTCATTTAAATTTTATATGTATTTCATAACGAATCAGTAACGGAAAGTAAGAAAATGTCAAACTTCAAAAGTGTCATCGGATCATGTGTTTTTGCGATATTTCTAACGGAAGTGACATCATGGACGATCGACTTGCCGGAAGTGAGACAATATTATTTCGAAAGGAATAAGTACAAAAACGGCGATAAAAATATAATTAAGTTCAACCGTCAACCTGAATTAATCAATTATAATAATATTGAAGGAAACAGCATGCACAATACTCCACTTTTGCATGTGGGAGTAAACGGAGGCGATTATGGCGGGAATGATCACTACGCAGACGATTACGGATACTATGCGTATATGGAAAAAAAAGTAAGTTCCAATCTATAGGCCAAGGTTGTGTGAATATACAGTCATTAGCTGATATCCACAACTTTGTCTGCATTGCTTATATTAACAAGATGACCGAACTACATTCGGATAGTTTTCTTTTTCTAGGCATTTTGAAGTCGCTTAACAACAAACTTACTGCAAAATACAGGTACTCAATTCAGTACTAGATATTAGGTTTGACAAATCTGTATTTTCTTTCCTTAATCTTACAATAAAAAAAAGAAAAGGACTTTGAAATAGTTTGATTTATTAACTTTTATGCGTTGAGGAAAAAAGATCGGAAGCAAATACTTTGCTTTTGTAATTTCTTTCTAAACAATGTTATTCGTCTTCCGGTTTAAATAACTAAAATTTATTAATTAACTATGTCAGTAACGCGAGAGCTAACGGCCTGTACTTAGTCGATTACTGAACGCGTTGTTACTTAAAATTTCAACAACTTATTATAACTGGTGAAACATGGGAGCGTAGGTACTACACATCTCTGTCTACCTCTTCGGAGATTACAGGCGTGATGTTGCGTTATAATTTTTCATAATGTCATAATGTCAGTGTCAAGACTATTCCAACTGGGTCACTACAATCTGGCGAAAGGCTTGTAAGGCCCAAAAAAATACAATAATAACAAAAAATCTCTACCTGCTCTATTAATCGGCTTATAATTAAACATTTTCTCTTCTTAAGTTAGGTAATAATCACGCGAAAATAACAAAACATACAATTATAGTACTTTTAGGATCATAGAATCGTGAAAATAACATAGAACGGAACTTTCAACATTTGTGGGAACCATAAAAAATAAAATCTTCGGAATACAAACGGTAAAGGCATAAAAAGCAACCGCTAAGTACACAAGGCACGCGACGTTTGAATCGTATCCATCATTCACATACATGATTACGACAAGAACATAAGTTATAAACACGACTATTGCCTACAAAGAAATGTTGTTTCACTTTACTCCAGCCGCTGTCATCTCCAGAGTCGTTGAAGCTTGTTTGCAGCGCTCGATGATTAAATTTCCTCCGTTTAGGGGACTCGCGTGATTCAGGTGAAGTTGCCGACGTCCTCCGATTACCTTCACTTTGCCAGTAACTTATTCGTGCGTCGGTTTGCAGTTTTGGGGTCGAGCTTGCTAAAAAATCAAAAGTGTAGCTGGAACATTCATCTGTCTCCTCCATTCCTCTAGTAGACGCTACATCTGGTTCGTTATCAATGTTACAATCGGCAAATGAATATCTCTCTTCATTGAAAACGTGAATGGAATCTAACAGAGCGTTATTTGTTAGTGGTTGTCGCATTACTTCTGGGTCGTTCTCTGCTTCAGTGACGTCGAGCTGAGAGTGCGGACTGCGCGGCGGCGCCGTGACTTCCACTGTTGAAATTAATCAATTGTAATCGTTTACGAGATAGCAATTGTATTGTCCCAAAATAATATTATACATGGAGGTCTCACACGCTATTGTGGGACGTAAACGTAACTGGTGAACCGTGGGAGTACCTATATTACACTCCTCTGCCCACCTCTTCCGGGTTTACAGGTGTGATGTTACATTCCTGATGAGACATTACTGAAGACAGAGACGTCAGGCCAAGTAAGCAGTGTTCCACCAATTACGTCTGCGTGCCATCATGGAAAAGGTTTTTTAACTAGAAAATCTAGTTAAAAAATCCAATTGTACTCGACTCGGGATTTGAATCCAGGAACTCGCGAACGGCAGTCACGCTTGCAACCACACGACCCAGGCAGCAGTCATTCCCCACCAGGAAATATATCAAAAATAAAACATTATGTTCTGCGCACAATAATTGCGAATTTTACTTACATAGATACTTAGTACCCGTAAGTACTCGTATGTGTTGTTTATAAATCTATTCACAGTATACAATACACTTAAATGCTTAAAGCTAATGAACTAGTGTTAATAATAAGGGACGATAGTTAGCCCCTAGCCACCACCACAGCGACACCAGCCTCGGCGACACGCGCTATCGGAGATTCTCAACATACAACTGCAGGTAACCTAGTAGCGCGTTTAATCGCTTTGTAGTGACGATCGATTGATCTTATTCATTAGTAGAATTACTTTGATACACATAAATGTGTCCAATAAACCCTAATAACATATCTTCTTAATAATAATAATTATTATTATATCTCGGGACATCTCCACACATGACCGTCTGATCCGAAAGTAGGCGTCAAAAAAGCTTGTTGTAAGGCGGATAAACTACATATGTACATACAAATATATAAGTAGACATTTATTTACACCCAGACCCAAAAAATACTTGTAATTATCACTCATTTCTTTATTCTGGTCAGGTTCACTGTCCACTGCACATCGGGCCTGTCACGCCTACAATACAAACCTCGACTGTCTGAGGCGATCGGAGTTCGATGTTCCGAATGGCTGCTGTTGCCACTTGCACCGCCCATGTGGACATCGGCCTGTGTAACAATAATACTCGCGCGCAGCCCGCTTGTTGACGATGTTTTAGACTTATCTACTGAGCACTCAATCAGTTCTAACTCGTCTAGCACGATAGCCACTCCTTCCTTAGAATGACTAATCGTTTCTTCATCAGCAGACATATCGCAGACTGCATTGATCGATTTTAAAATGTCACAATGTCTGTCATTACCGTAACAGTTTCCTTCATTACTACTGCACGATTCCGACTGTCCATTTCCTTCTTCAGATGATTGCGTATAGTCATAAATGTCTCTATCACGCCTTGCGCTACAGTCGTCAGCTTCTACCGATGTGGAATAATGCGTGTTGAGAAATAGTTTTTTGTAGATTTTCTTGATTTTTTGCTCCAGAAGACGGTAGTACTCGTCGGGTTCGTCGTGTCTGTTAGGTTCTTTCTCAATTATGAGTTCCGGAAGCGGGCTGCGGGGTCTGCGGCCGGAGTCCGTTGGCGATGTGACCATCGACGACTCTTCCCGCGCCTCTGGTATTGGCGAGAGCACTGCAAATATATTGTTGGTTGTCACATTTTTTTTAATATTTTTCTCCGATCCCTGTTATCGTTCCACTGCTAGAACACGGGTCCCCTGTCAGAATGAGAGAGTTAAAGCCGTACACTTGCCTCGCGTGTGCAACTTCCTCACAATGTTTTTTTTTCACTGTTATAGCCAGATATATTTCAATCTTCAAATGCTTATTGTTATAAAGATATGCGCGTCAGGATTTGAAGCTAATTTCCTTAAAAATCTTAAAATAAACATCATAAGCTCATTCTTGTTCATTGCTGGAGATAGGCCTTTCCAACAGCACTCGACAGCTGCAGGTCGAGCTGAGTGGCGTGCTACTGGAGAGGTCTGCATCCAGCTGCTGCCAGCTACATTACGTAATCGTCACTCCACCTAGCTGGAAGGCGTCCTACGCCAGGCTTGCCGAAGTATGTTTACTTACATTGATCACCTTCAAGTAAACGTCGTTTCAAATATTCCTTTCGTCGGTCCCATTCCCCGTTCGAGTTAAGCGACATTTTCATTTAATATTTTATATTCCGGAGCTAATAAATTTTATTCAATAGTGAAGGTATAAGGAAAAGAATGTTACAATAATGACGTTCCGATTAGTAGTAGTGTTATAACCAGCATATTATCAAAAATATATACAATTATATTCATTCAAATAACATATATCATATATGGTCAAAATGTGTAAATATAAATTATAATTTTTGACCTTAACGTAAGCCTTTTTTATTTACACTTTTTATATGCAATCCACACTGAATTTAAAAAAATCTGTTAAGAAGTATCTAAAGTTTTCTATTTTCAAATTCAGTGTACGAGCGACTAAGGCTATTCATAAAAGTCGTGAGACTGTCTTTGACTTGTATAACCAGAGGACATATAATCATTTTCCTGCACTTAAAGAGCTAGTCAGCAAATATTCTAAACAGTTTAAGATTGTATATTAAATAGCTAAATCTAATTATTGCTGTAACAAAATCAAATCTACCAACCATAAAATAAAAGCAGCATGGAAGGTTATTAATGCTGAGACAGGTAGATCTAATATGAATAGTGATGGGATGACGCTTTGTACAGATGAAGGCACTTCACATACGGAGTTCGAAAGGTTCTTTGCAAACATACCTATGAAAACTACACAGTTGTTAAAATCGTCGCCTAGTCTTGCTGTAAATTACCTCAAAACTAATGTAGAGCCCTGTAATATTTACATTGAAACATGTTAATATTAGCGTAATAATTAAAGTGTTTAAAGAGATAAGTGTAAAAAACACTAAAGATCTTTGGGGAATGTCAGTACACCTTTGCGGGCCAGTCATTGAGACACTAGCGCCATATTTGGCTACCATATTCAATGTAGGTACGTGTGGCTCCGGGCTGTTTCCCTGATCTAATGAAACAAAGTAAAGTCATTCCTTCTACACGTTTCTGCTTCGGGCGTACAATGTCGCTAGTACATGCATTTAAAACAATGATGATGGGATAATAATATGTAAAGCTATATGTATAAATAAAACTTGAGTACTATAATGACTAGGCACTCATAATTAAGTGAATAAATCAGAGCGTCAAAGAGAAATCTGCTGCAGCAAGTTTGGGGAATATAGACCAAAGAGGCTAGGAATACCTTTACCTAATAAACGTCTACCTAATTGACGGCACTGAAGCTTAACAATAATTATTTAATGAAAATAATTGGGGGGCCCACTCCCTAGGGTACCCTTGCAAGCAGGAAATTCTCACGATAAAATAGCCATTGATGTTTACAGCGTTTCATTCACCTACTTTGCTGTATTTACATACTCTGCTGATTCTTTGCAATTTACCGCCGTGTTAGAGTAAATAATCGTTTAATGGAACTAAATGTGTTTATTTTAGGTTCACAGCATCTACCACAAGGGAAGCATCTATCTGGAGGGGCTTCGACAGGCCATGCAGAGATACAACGAGCGGCTGAACAACTGTAGCCGACTTGAGAGGGTTGGCTTACAATAATTCTTCTTAATTCATTGCTTATATGATATAATTCGTTTAATGTTAAAAAGCCATACTAAAAGCCTACTTAATCAGCCATCGTAGTGAAAGAATTATTCGCAACGTCCAGGGTGCGCCGGGAAGTGTATGCTCAACATTAAGGAAGGGAATTAGACATAGTCGCAGCTCGGGGAGACTCCTTTCATGCGCCCCGAAATCTGAAATCTTTAAATTGGTCATAACTGTTATGTCAGAATTAAGCTAGCACCCTTCGCTCACACCTGCTGGCAGTGCCTCTCATTGTTTTGACTAAGTTAATAGACGTGTAGAACATTAGATCCCTGTTCTATATTCCTCTGGCTATCTCGTCGGGGAGTACCGGGGTGGTGTTACATTTTTTTGGGACTGGGTAGGATGATGATTCAGAAAGGCTACAGTTAGAAGTAAAAGCGAAATGAGCAGTAAGGCGTGGGAAGAACGTGACGGCGTTAATAAGTAGAGGCTTGAGTACAGCTGTTCTGACATTTTAAGAAGTATTCAATAGCGTGAAGAGAAATAGAATATCACACAAGTATCAAGCCAGTGGCAACATTCAATTGTTCGTACCTTGTAGTACTGTTGAAGGCCCGACCTAAAATATTTTATATATCCAATTCTTCTTATGATGTAATATTTTACGTCAATTCTATATATATAAGGTTGGCATAACATAAAGTTTGTATTTGTAGTTCAAAAGTAATGGACTAGGCACTAAGCGATTTATTTACGTATTTATTGCTAATTAAAACTATATTCACTAATTAGAGTGACAATGATAACAAAAATTTTCAAACACTTAAAGTGAACGAAGACGTTAATCTCTAAAACTTTGTTTGCAGAGAGAGAAGCGTAATTCATTAACGCATAACTAACATACGGGTACAAACGCGCGATTGGTTCGAGCGATATTGGGTAAAAGAGCGGGAAAACTGCGGCACCCGCGGCTTCCAAGGCGTTCATATGCAATCATGAATACGCACGACTGCATAGATGCTTATCGTGACTATATCGCGGCAAAAATGGTCGTGGGCGAGCTCCCTAAAGGTCATTCTCTATTAAATGGTATCACAATACAATGCACTCCTCCTCAGAGCCGTCCATCAGCAAATCGCACGTGGCTGCCAGAGATGGAGTCGCCGCTGTCGTTCAGCGCGGAGGATCGGGACAGGGTGTCCTGCGAAAAGGCCTCGAGGGAGAGCGAGCACGTGCGGCGCCTCTCGTCGCTGGTCGTGTGGGTGATCAGGGAGCTGCAGGATACAGCCTACGCCAAGGATTACGACAAGGTGAGAGACGTAATTTGAACTGGAAAAATAAGTACTGTGAAACAGCAACACTTTGCTAGCATGCTGAGTAGCATAACTTACTAGGGTCTGTAGAATTGAAACTCTATCCAATGACAATTGTGTAACATCTTTACCGAGGTTCGAGAATAGGAAAATCTTATACAAAGTTTTGCGATTCCTATTGTACACTTTCGTGTTAGCTAATTCCCTAGTGCTGACGTCAACTGCTTGTCATAATTTCTGGATATTACTGAGATTCGGAGTCCATGTCGAACGGAGTAGGACAAGTTCTTTGATCATGTGCTGACACAAGCTGTCATAAAAGGCGTCTAAATCCGTCTCTGGCACGTTTGGTCGTCTCTTGGTGCGTTTTTCCTAGGCACAGTTAAATGCCCTGACTATCTTTGACCAGCAGCGTAGGCAATGCGAAAGGCTGTGCTCTGCGATCCCCAAACTCAGTGGAGGCCTAGCTCCAACAGTGTACTGCAATAGACAGATGATAATGTACGGTAATTTGATTAATTACAGTTTAGTGACGGTGATGAAATATTCATTATACTAATTTGAACTGTTTCATTGTAAACAAGAAAGAGTATGAGGCTCAACGATGTAAGTCCCATTTATAATGCAACAGGAATTAATCAGGGAACGAAATATGTAAGCACAAATAAGTTTATTCCAAAATATTCATAACTAATAATAAATAATTGCTTAGTTGGTCGAGTTGTTGCAAGCGCCACTGCCGATCGAGAGGTCCTGGAGTTGTATCCTGGGGTCGAGTAATATTGGATGTTTCTAACTTGAAATTTAGGTTTAGGAAAAACTAAAGTTTTTGATCTGGTATAGCTCCAACAAGACTCAACGCGTTTAGCGTCATGGTCAGGGAGTTTTAACGATAGAGTTACCTAAACTCATTTTGGGTGTTGTAGGATACAAAGGAATCCGAAGAAGACGTCCTATTGCTGCAGCTGGCCTGGGCGCTGGACGAGCTGGCGCGCCTCACAGGGTTCGAGCCGGACGCCAGCCAATATGCTACAAACTCCTCGCCGGGTATGTTCAGGATAGACTTTAGTTAGCTAGTAGTAGCTTAGTTATTTTAATTCAGCTTAACATTCCGGGAACTTGACGCCAAGAGACTTCGAGGATCCTGTGTTCTAATCCTGGCGTATATCTCTTAACAAATTATTTTGTGTTTTAATATTAAATCCTGTATGTGTAGTAGCGATCAAGGAATGTAGTGAGGAAACACCTCAGAGTGTTTGACCCACAAAAAATGTGTCGTTTTTATCAAATCTAATTTTTTCTACTGCCACTCTCAAGATCTTGCGTCTCTTCACCTCAGCCCCAGCGCCGTCTACAACGCCGACTACGTTCGTCGGCCTCCCCATCCCAAACGACGGTCCTGCAATGTCCAACTGCCTGACGGACAGACACTCCGCCGTCCCCGCCGTAGTCAGATGTGCGGTGCCAGTTCCCGATGTCGTGTTGCAGTTCCTCAATATGTCTAGTATGTGTTACAAAACGAAAATAGATTTCGTTGGTTAAATAGAGTGATGATATTGTAGAGGCCTAGGCTTAGTAGTGACCGCGGATACGAGACGGGTTGCAAGAACGACTGCCGATCGAAATGTCCTGGCTTCAAATCCCATGTCGGGTACTATTGGCTTTTTCTAACTAGAACTTCAAGGTAAAAGACTTCAGGAGTGACTTGGAGTCTGAATCTATCCCGGTTTATAGCAATATGTTCGCGTCGGGGTGGAGTAAGAATACAATAACCAACGCAATACAATGCCGGGGTACAGGGTACCGCAAGAGGCTACTAGACCCGGCGCTGGCAGATCGCGTTACGGCGCGATCCGCCCCGCCCGCCTGTGGGCAGCAGCGCAAGCAGTGCGACAGACTATGCTCGGCGCATCGCAATCCGCACGCCCAGCGTAGGGATTATGGGCATAACCCCTCTGGGAAGGGCTATGTTCAGCGGTGGGCTGCGTTAGGCTGGCGATGATGATGATCTATGATGATGCCTATGCTATTGTGGGACGTAGGCGTAACTGGAATAACGTAGGAGTGTGTCTGCACTCATCTGCCTACCTCTTCGCGGATCACAGGCGCGATGTAACGTACGTATGTATTCTACTATAATTTTCTTCTTCAATTCTGCTATAAGTCTGGCACGTACGCAACTATAGTTTTTGAAATTATTTTCTCTTCAAGACACATCTCTTCCTGCAGCGAGCAACTCTTCACAGAGCCAGGACGTGATGAACTTGCTTACGACGTTTCAAAATTCTAGTAAGTGTTACTTTACTCCTGTCACTATAAGTTGTACGTACAGACATAATACTTTCAAACTATTATTAATAATTCCATAAGTAAATTTACTATTTTTTTAATTAATTCTAATAATTCTATAATTTTATAGGTCCTACATTTGATAATTCCACAATTCTACAGGTACCCTCTGCCTGTCCGTAAAAGACCGTAGAACATAAATAATTTATTGCCCCGAAAAAAACAAAAACTATAACAATCCAATAAAATATGATATAGCAGAGTCATTGTCTTTTAATATAACGAGGTTGTATCCTCGTGCAAGCATGAATCTTAGTTCGACTTTCAAACTAGCTCCTCTCAGAGTACGGACGTACCGACATGGAGGTCTAAAGGATGTCTATAGTCTCGAATTGTCTATAGTCTATTGGAATAGCTCTCTTTCCTTGTTCGTTTAAACGACTTTATGTTGTAGGTCCCGGCCAAGCACGACAGTCGTTCATGAATATGTCCCGAGACGAGGTGCGCCAGCGGATGCTGGATTGCTTCAGTGGTTCGAACTCCACCGACTGTCTCGGTGTTCGGTCATTCATAATATTTTTGAACGATAATTGTGAGTACGGAGTTATACTTAAGTTGTACGCGATTTTGCACTCTATATGCAAAGACGAGTAGTAGCTCATAGGTAAAATAAAATGATCGCTTAACAGCAAAGATATTGACTAATGTTTTGACTTTATATTAGTAGGCACTTTAGGCACATGCAACCAATTAGCACGACGTGAGAGTATTTGGACTTAGTTCTTAGAAAACCGATGCTGCATCGGATGTATTTCCATTTGTGCTAATTAGCAGACATCACGCGTCTTAAAAGGCTATGAGGTCGGTGTCCATGTTACCTCTCTATGTTTTCCAACAAGTGGTATAAGTGGTATTTTGTCTGAAGCGTACTCGCTGACTGCTTCGTTGTTGAAGGGATTTTCAGACGCGACTGCTGTTTAGGAGATCCTGGGTTCAAATCCCGGGACGGGTACTATCGGGTTTTACTTATGTTGTCTAGATGTAACTCAGTCTGGATTTGTTCCCGGTGCATGGCAATAGGCCATGGCAAAACATATTTTTTTAAGGTGATGTAAATTAGGTGCGTCATTAGAGCGATATGAATAATATTTTTTCGTTTCAGCGACGCAGCAACAGCAAATTCCAAATGTTCAGTTGCGGGCGAACCGCGACACGGACACATCTGAGTTGGAAATTTTAGAAGCGACAGAAAACCACTCAATCGTACCGCCGCGAAAGCCTAGAAGAAAGCGATCCTCAGAAAACCCCTTGAAGTATTTCGCGCAATACTATATCAAATATAAAACATGGAGCGGTACCAATTCCGAGTCAGCAGATGACGGATCTGTCAAAGCTGACAGCTTTGAGCTCAAAAACGAACTGACAGCTGTCAAAAACGTACGCAAGCGGTCTGTCAACGTCAAAAAAGAAATTATTGTCAAAGTTCCCGAAGCCGAAGACCCGATGCAAGATTTTAGCTATTACGAGAAACACAAACCTGGTGTCAGTTATAATAAAAACAGTAACCAAGCGGAGAAAATTAAAGCGTACTTGGACAAGTTACGTCATAGCGATGGTGTGACAGCCAAGGAGCACGTTTGGAAATTGAACAAACTTATCAAATCTATTCACAAGCGATCTGTTCATTACTCACGCTTGCACAGACCTCGCGTGCCGGAAGACCCAATGCAAGATTTGAGTTATTACGTTAAAAATAAGCCCGGGACCAATGTACGGCCAAATTTGGCGAACGCGGCGAGAGTGCGGCTCGGTCTGCAGGAGATATTTGAGAGAGGCAACATCGAGGTAGTCAGGCGGTACGGATCTAATTACATCCCCGGCGTGCAGCCTTTGCTTGCAGGTCGAATTGAAAGTTTCTCCGACGTCTGAGATTGGACCTTCAATATGTCAGCAGTCCTACACCCTGACGTCGCGTATAACAAGAAACTATGTACATACGAACGAGCGCAAACATCAGTTTATTTTATCTATCTTAACACCTGTAGTTATTATTATTATCACCTCATCACGCCAGGAGTCTTACGGAATAGGCAGAGTATCAAGAGCAACTATCTCTATCCATATCCATCCTGGCGTGCGGCTTCTATATTTAACTCTCTTATATTTAAAAAATTAAAAAATATTGCTATTGTACACTTGCACTAAGTCCATTGCGTTGTTATTATTTTCACATTTAATATTTTTCTCTTACAAACTGGAATCATTTAAATATAACATTGAAAAGAAATAAAACAGGAGTATCATTAAGTGATGTTTTATTTTTTTTATAAAGTAAATGGCGACTAACAACTAGCAATGTTATGCGAGAGTTTAACCAATCGGATCCAATTGCCGAAAATTTCGTGTGGATCATGATAGTAGACATGAGGCAACATTTTCCATAGTCTTTATGGCAAACACACGGTAGAAAAATGTTTGTAGGTCATTAAGATAGGAATTGGATTAACAATACCATAATTACTTGGACCTTGGGATATCCGTCGTGGTTATTGTAAAAAGACAACTGGCATATATGCAAACATAAACCCTTATCCTTTGCAATTAACCCTAATGGACCTTTCCTCATTCCTCCCCAGGTTTTGACACAGACACCTCTCAGAACGGTACATACAATAATTTAAACAATTAGACCATTTCATTACATTATATTAGTAAGTCGTGTAGAGCCCTATTTTAAGCTTAAAAATGCCTGTAGTTTATATAATGGAAACGTAATATTACAACTGTAATCCCGAAGAGGTAGGCAGAGGAGTATAGTACAAATCCATCCATGTATTATTAAATTGTAATAGTTCTTATTTATTACTCAGCTAGAATTGTGAACATAATATGCTTGTAATGCAATAATAGTAGATTTATGTAGTTGTCGTTCACGTCCAGGGTGCCCGGCGGCCAAGACCTGCACTCTGGTCCTGCGCGGCGGCGCGGAGCAGTTCCTGGAGGAGACCGAGCGCTCGCTGCACGACGCCATCATGATCGTGCGGCGCACTATCAAGAATGATGCGGTGGTCGCTGGTGAGGACTATTCTTATGTGCTCGTAATGCTCCAGTCGACAAGGGATCTCAAGACTCATCAAGCCCAGGTCCCTTACAGGGCAGGCAGAGAGTATTAAGTGGCACATATATTATTTTTTTTGCATGTAAACCCTATTTGCTTGGACAATCAACAATCTCTTCGCATTCGAGAGAATACATTTTAACAGATAATCCCTGTTATGTTGTAACCGCTGGAATGTCCCGCAGGTGGTGGCGCCATCGACATGGAGATCTCGGCGCACCTGCGCGCGTACTCGAAGGGCGTGGCGGGCAAGGAGCAGCTGCTGGTGGCGGCCGTGGCGCGCGCCTTCGAGGCCATCCCGCGCCAGCTGTGCGACAACGCCGGCTTCGACGCCACCAACCTGCTCAACAAGCTGCGCCAGAAGCACCACCAGGGTCCGTGCTGTCGTCACTGTTACTACATAACGTCAGCTGCCTAACGATGTAGCAGAGGGCACCACTGAGCTACACATATCTTTACCCTCATGGAACTGATGTGCTCACCTGGGTCACTGGTAATGCGATTAGGTTTTGCACAGGCTAGCCAATAAACCTGTCTTAGTGGGATGTATAGAAAAATACTAATGTAAATGTTTAATGTCTCATATAAAGTGTAGTTATCGGGTACAATCCCCAGGTCAGTTATAATATTATTGCATATTTCTAACTTGAAACTCCCAGTAGTGGATTGGAGCCTGGACATGTGACCAGTGTATGGCAATAGGTTTACATCATATTCCATTCGGTGTATAACAGTTGTAATGTGGTTGGACAAGACACCTCTGTCCACCCCTTCCAGAAAATACCGGTCTGATGTTATTTATAATAACATAAAATAAACTTCAGACAAGGGCTTCCGTTCTTTAGTATGAGCTGCCATCGACACATTCTTCATTCAAATCGTAAAGAAATTGTACAGGCAGAGCATTAGCATTACAGAACATTAGTTGTCTCGCGAATAGCAGCACGTTGTGTGGTGTGCAGGCGAGGTGTGGTACGGCGTGGACATCCAGAAGGAGGACATCGGGGACAACTTCGCCAGCTGCGTGTGGGAGCCCGCCGTCGTCAAGACGAACGCCATCACCGCCGCGTGCGAGGCCGCCGCGCAGGTGACCAGCGCACACCGCAGGCCTACAGATCCACATATTACACCTATGATGTCATCATGATCACCCTTTCTCAGTCCATAGCTGGACACAGGCCTCCCCCCCTATAATAATAATAATAATAATTTATTTGCTGTAATGTATCATATGTCTGTATCAGTCATATATTTGTCATTAAGTTGTGTCACATAAATTCTTGTAGACTATAATAACACTTTTCAACAAGCCAGTTATGTAGTTTCCTTTTAAATTGAGTAATTGCAAATTTTTTTAAAAGAGCGCCATCGCGCCCCATCCTCGACCTACCGCATCCCGGTTCTGCCTGCAGTCTTATGTAAAAAAACCAATTCAATTAAAACCCGATGTCCAAATTTGTCATGTACGGTTTATTTCAGATTATGTCCATCGATGAGAGCATAAAGAATGCGAAAGGGGACGCTCCTCCGAACATGGCGGCAGGGCGTGGGATGGGACGCCCACGCATGGGCTAGTGGGCGCGTCAAGGAATGACTACGACTTCATACTCCATGTGCAAGATATAGGAAAGCTTATTATAATGTATGCTTTATGAATATAACATGCAATGGTAATTCCGAGTGTAACAGAGACAAGTATATATGATTTTACTCTTACAAAGGACCCTGCTTTCAGAGATCTCTGACTCCTCCAGCAGACAGCTGTATCTGATATTGTGTAGGTACAAGAACCATATCGTTTGCAATTGGTATTCAAAATCAAATGTCATTTATTCATAATTGGTTCATTAAAACACATTTTACGTCAAAATGAAACTGGCACCGCTTCGGGACTTTCCTTGCTATGGAGAAGCGGCGAAAGAAACTCCATAGGTGTGCTTTTTGACATATTAGATATTTTGCATTTGATGCTTCCTGCCTTCCCTATGAGGAACTTGGCGTGAAGATGTATATCTATATATACCATTAAAATGTATCCATTTCAAATCTTTTTTCTGTTTATCCTCGTATTCAAAGAAATCTTTAAATGAAATGAGATATTATCGGTTTAATAACATTGAAGTGATTGCTGTAATTCACCACACCGCCATTATGGCCCAAGGATGAATGGGATTCTGGATGTCTCCTTTATTGAAGTGAGAACTAGTTGGTATTAATGGTTGTAAGCAAATTGGTTTCGGCTTGGCGTCTGTTTGGAAATACTGTAAAAGCAATTATTACAAGAGATGTGTTATCGCTTTGATCACTGACCTACTCCTATAGCCGAAGAATTAATGTTTGTATGCTACGGTTAAAATCTTAATACATATTGTGGAACATCTGTTATGTATTATTTAGGTTCCATTATGTAGTTTTGTGCTAGTATGCATCGTTTTATGTTAATTTTCATTAATTCTGTGTCTAGGAAGTTTCTAGATTGTTCTAGAGCTTTCTGAACTAATTTGGTGTAAATTCTGAAGAGCTTTCACAAATGTCGAATAAGTTATTTTTAGATTAATAAAATTAATGTACTAATATGTTGTTTTATTTCTTGATTCTTTGTATATGACTGCCTCGGTAGTGGCGCGGTTGCAGGCGCGACTGCTGATCGGAAGGTCCTGGCTTCGAGCCCCAGGTCTGGTAATACTGGATGTTACCAACTTGAAATTTCTATTAGAAATTTGCAGTTTGCATCTGTGCCCGTGTATGGCAATAGGCTCGCCCCAATTCCAATTTTTGATGTAAATGTAGCTGCTAAAATGTTGATGTGTATTGCACTCCTCTGCCCACCTCATCTGGGTAACAGGTATGATGTTGAGAACTGTACTTCTCCAATACATACATTTATATACATACTTATATGGGTATATTCTACACCCAGCATAGACTTGTACTCATATAAGTATTTATTGTAGGTGGAAATCGAACCCACAACTCATTGGCAACTTGACTACCTCGTTGGTTGATTGATTCCAAGAGCGACTGCTGATTGAGGTGTGCTGGGTTGGATTCCTGGCTCGAGTACTATTCCAAGGTTCCATCTAAGGGAGACCACGCTTGGGCAAACAAATGCCCAGCGCGGAAATAATGAGGGGCGGCAAAATTGAGGGCACCGGTCGCACGTGCGGAGTGCTCAATTTTCTTTCTAGATAGAAAAATCTCTTAAAAATTGCCAAGCTTAGCAACCCGACAAAATATTTATTAACATTTAAATTATGTTCCTTTCGCAGCCATGAGTTCATTGATAGATCGACATTTTTAAAGTCTTATAATTGTCTTATAATTTTTTTATTACTGTCTCGCAAGAAAACATTTTGCTTTTTTATATAACAAAAATGCCTTCAAATAACTCTAAAAAGGTGGCTTTTGAAGTGAAAACTTCTTTAGCAGCGTTCTGCATTTTTTGTGATGGGTAAAAAATGTTAAACTCGCATCAGTACACGTGGCGTGATCCAAAATTTGTAAGACGGAGGGAGAGTGGACCGCCAGCGCGGTGTAAGGCTGAGAACGCACTGCGGCCGTTAGGTTGAGAACGCACTGCGGTTAACCGCGCGCGTTTAACCGCAAGTCTGAAACCGCAAAACAATGTAACACATGGCTTTCTATGCAACCGAACGCACTAGCAGCGTTTATCCGCGACTGATTTTAAAACCGCATCTTGTTGTTTTGCG